>PVIC010002056.1:0-17164 GCA_004025085.1 Thryonomys swinderianus | reverse complement strand
TGAGGATTGAACCCGGGACTTGGTACTTGCTAGGCAGGCGCCAGAACCACTGAGCTAAATGTCCGGCCCTCCTTTGTCATTTTTTTAGGTAGGGATTTTTTTTTTAATCTTGCAAAATTGTATATCAAATTATTTGAAACTATTTACTTCAACTTGCCTATTCAAAGGACCCCACATAAATTAATAGCTATTTTGATAATAAAACAAAATTACCTGTAATGAATTGCAATACTCGATTGACTTTGATGTATATAACTTGAAAGCTATGAATGACTACACCAAAATTTGTTACTATTTTGCTCGTTACAACCAAATACGCTTCAAGTAACATCAGACAACATCTGTGTGAAATTGACATGGCTCATTTATGGGCTGTTTAGAATTCCTTTAAAGTTTCAGATATTTTGTTTCCATTGATAAAATGTGCCCAGTGATCACAGCATAGATACGGTTATGTGCCTGTAGACGCAGTAGTGTTTTCGCTTCTCTCCCCAAACTGAATACCCGCAGTGCTAGCGCCATGTCCATACCTCATAGTCGATGCGTGTGTTTGCTTCTGTGTGTGTCCTGTGGCCTCCGGACATGCGTGTCACGGTGTCTTGTCATCTTTTTCAGAGGGGCTACTGAACAATGCCAGGGATACAAGTGTCATGGATACTCTACCACTGAATGGTAACCATGGCAATAGTTACAGCGTGGCCGGTGGCGAGTACCTGAGCAACTGTGTGCAAATCATAGACCGCGGCTACGCGCATACCGAGACGGCCCTGGAGAAAAAGATCCTGCAGGAGCTCGCGTCCGGCTGCCTCCCGTCCTACCTGAACGGCCGCGAGCGCGCCGGGGGCAGCGGCGGGGAGCAGGCCCGGAACCTGCGCAACGCGCTGGGCGGCGAGCTGGGCGGCGGGGGCGCCGCGGACGGCGGCCTCGCGCTGGACGACGCCGCGGCCTTCGCGCTCGAGGACGGCCTGGGCCTGGCGCTGCTGCGCGAGGAGTCGGACGCGCCGCTGCTGCCGCCGCGGGCCCACCCGGCCGACGGCCGCCCGCCGCTGGTCTTCGCGCGCCGGCGCCTCCCGCAGGACCACAGCGAGAGCTTCTTCCCGCTGCTGACGCACGAGCACACGGAGGAGCCGCCCTCGCCGGCGCGCGAGCCGCTCTGCGCCAGCCTGCCCGCCCTGGCCGGCGCGCCCGCCGCCGACAGCGCCCCCTGCAGCCCGCGCGGGCCGCCCGCCGAGGACGCCTCCTGCAAGAGCCTGCCCGACCTGGGCGCGCGCGGCCCGCAGCGGCGCGCCTGCCCCCCGCTGGGCCGCGGCAGCAGCGACGGCTTCCTCGCGCCGGCCGCCAGGGACGGGGGCTCCCCCGGGGGCGGGGCCGGGGGCGGGGGCGGGGGCGGCGCGCGCGGCCCGGCGCACCTGGTCACCAGCCTCTAGGGGGCGCCGCGCGGCCCGTCCCGGACGGATGCACGCACGCACGCACGCACGGACGGACGGATGAAGTCGGCTCTCGGACTCCGTGATTATTCTTGTTACGGTTCTTTTCTTTCTCCTCCCGTCCTTCTTGCTTCCTTCCTTCCTTTCTTTTTGTAACTGGGATCCGTAGGTCGGCCCGGGGGCGGAAGACTCCGCCGGGCCCGCCCGTCCTGCCGTCCTGCCCGCTCAGTTGGATGCTGCGCTTCGCGGATGACCCAGAGCGAAGACCGGCCGTGGCGCCGCCCTGGTGGCCGTGGCCGCTCGGCGGCGCCCGTGGTGACATCTCCGAGGCTCTGTCGCCGGAAGGGCCGGGACCTGAGTCCGGGAGGCCGGAGGGGCCGGCGAGCAGGCGAGGGCCGCGTGACGCCGGGACCGGGCGCGGCCGGGCACACGGGGAGCAGCGCGACTGCCCGCAGTGGCGCCGGGCACCAGACCTGAACCCACCGCGGCAGGAAGCGCTGTGGAAACCGAAAGGAAACAACACAATTAATAACGAAGTGGAAGGGAGTTCTAGAATTATATGCTACGTGCATATTTTATGATTTGCTGTATTAACTGATGATAAAACTAATGGCAGAAAAATTGAACAATTTCTATGTAATGTACAGATACTAGCATTGCACATAGAGTCTGCTTTCTGTTCTCCAGAATTTGAGTCCTGTTAAAGTAGTGGGAAAAAAAAAAAGATTTTTTTCTTTCGTGCTAGTCTTGCAAGTTTGTCTATCAGTAAAAGAGCAAAGGTTACTTCCTTTCCTTTTTTCATTTTCTTTTCCTTTTTTCTTTTCTTTTTTTTTGTTTTTGCTTTCTTTCCTTTAAAATTTCACTTGGCAAAAAATGAATTAATAAAGAAAGAAATGAAACTATCACTTTATAAGAATCATTTTCTAGTGATGCAAATTATTTTTTACAAAAAATAAAATAAAATAAATAAAATTAGACTTCCTTCCCTCACTATATATCTTTATCCAGCCAGAATATTTCCAGCAGCATTCTTTTTCTTTTCCTCTTTCTAAAAATCAGAACAGGATGAACTTTTCTGTTTACAGGGCGCATCTGTTGTAATGCAAAGCATATTTGTCAAGCAGTTCGTCACTGAGGCAGGCGCTATGATTTTGGAAATCAGGTGGTGTCTGTCGAACTAGTGGGGCTTCTGCATGTGAAGACACGGTATCCCATAGGCGTTACAGTGCTGACTGCTCAGTCTGCTCCCGAGTCGGCACCTGCACTACCAACTTTTAGAGGAAGTTCTTTCCCTTGTAGTACAAATTGAAAGGTCAAATTACTTTAAATCGTTTTTTTAAAAGTCTGCTTATTAACAGGAAAATTTATTTATTTGACAGGATTTTCAGTGTGTAGGAATACAAAAGGTGAATTAGCAGCACATATAATTTTTTTTGAAATTTATGATCCATTTTGTATGGTCTCAAAGTTGGATGACCTCATTACTAATATTTGTTGTAAAAGTGAAACTTGTTTGCCAACCAATAAACAACTGATTGAGATTTAGAAGATATTGTATTGATGGATGTACTATATTATTTTCGCTTTTCTCACTTTTCTTTCTGTTTTCAGTAGATTTGCTAATTCTCTGTAACTCAAATGAGCCATGCAAAAGAAATCATTCTGAATAACCGAAACACGAAATGGTACATTTTTTGCAAACAACCTCAACTGGAAAAATGGGATGGGTATGTTTATGTTGGTTTAAACGAGGTGCATAAATTATTATCAAGCAGGTTAACTTATAGATTACTGTGTGTGTTTTTAAATATATAAACCAGCCACTGTCCCGATGTTTATTCTAAAAGCCAGGTTGAAGTAAATATTTAAATATCACATATTTAAGCAGGAGTTATATTATTCTCTCTTTTTAGTGTTTCACTATGGTGGAGAAAGCAAGAAATTTAAATTCACTCGGTTATCAACTGCAAAAATCATGGCAAAAGAAAACTTGTTGTAAAGGATAATGTAAGGCAGCATTTGTTTTTGTTGTCGTTGTTGTATAAGAAAAGAGAGGATTTTTCTAAATCTCTACTTATTTCAGACCTGTCTAAGTTTTCTTCTAGTGTATCTTGGGACCTTATTTTTCAAAAATGTACCCACATCCCAGTCTATCAATGAATATCCAAATGAAAATGAAAAAGAGAAGCTTAATGAGTGACCATATATAATTTGAAGACATATGATGAAAGTTGTGCTAGACCACAATATATCTTAATCTTTCTATCATCTCGAAATATATACCAGTCCTCTTTAGTCATTTGTATGGTTTTTAAAAGTCTATTTGAAGTTGGAGGAGAACCACAAGCTTTAGCAGTAATTACGTTTCCTCATGCCCCACTGTGGTGTTACTAGCAGAAAGAACTCTTTTTGGACATCATTAAGGTAAAACCAGGATCACACATGTTGTCTGTGGATTATGGCTGATTTGAGAAACAACAATCTCTATGAAAACAAGTCCACCAGTAAGAAGATAGGTTCACAAACAATGAGGAAACTACCTCACTTCAGCTTGCTGATTTCCAGATATTGCTACCTCCCTGCTTGTGATCTTTTATTTCACTGTATGGAAAATTCAAAGTGGCCTCCCCAGCTCTACCAGCAAACCAAGTTAAAGAAAGATCACTTGCATACGTAAAGTGGTCCAGAAGACTGTTCAGTACTTTCAAATACTGCCACACTCTTGCGTCAAGATGGGAGGGGGAGATTTTTGACCTTTCATACACCATAAATGGTATGCTTCCAGAGGGAATTAAGATCCCAAAGATTTTTACAGAGAGATTGTTCCTTCAAATTTTATATGACTAATGCAAACAGAACATTGAATACGGTAGTTAATTGTGCATACCTTTCAAAATAAATTTGTATATATTTAACATATAACCATTTAATACTGTTTATACTAGCAAGGGTTGAATTCCCAAATTTGAGTCATTTTGCCCGCATCTCTTCATGTAAAGCTACTGATGAATTAATTTTAAATTTTTTCTTTGTTGCATTACCTTTTGTTGATTCCCTTTTTCCAGTGCCATCGACATTCATGACCTGCTTATCCACATATTTTCTTGTATTTATCTGATTTTCCTTTGAGAAATAAATTTCCATCTAACAGACATAATATACACAATCATTATTGTTTAGCCCACCAGGAGCGAAAGTTATACCACTGCAACATACCAATTATTGGTTCCCACTTTAAAAAAAAAAGTATAATGTTTTGCAGTTCTTTTTTTTTTTTTTTTTTACTTTTTTGAAGTGTAGGTCACAGAATACTTTTATCAGGACACTGATGGACTTCACGTTTAATGATTCTGAAACTCATCGTTGTTGCCTTTGTTAGTAATTGACAAAATCTGTGAGGAAATCCAAATTTTGTGAAGAACTAGGTTGGAATCTCAAACGTTCTGGGCATTCTTTCTTGTTTCTACTCTACTACAATTGAGCATAATAAAAGTGCATTGAAATAATCATAATGGCACAAAAGAACTGGAACAAAAGCTCTTATTTTTAAATAAAAGTAAGCAGAACAATGTATTAAAAACAGGCACTAGAAATATTAACTTCCTATAAAAAGTTCATGGTGACTCTAAATTAAGCATAATATGTTATCTTTTTACGATCCCATTATAATCTAGCAGCATTAATATATTGAAAATTAGATTTTTAAATCTTACTTGAAACTTGATGTCACAGAAATTTTCATAAAAACAAGTATATGAAGAATAGGTAACATTTATAAAGAATCATGTAATTACTTTTAGGCAGTGTCTTTAGCTTTTTCTCTTATACATGTTCAAATTCATTGACTAGTTTACTTACAGATGGATACTAAAAACAGTGGGGACTGACCTTCTGTTTCTGTATAGACCAAATAGAAGGGGAATAGCAGTTCTGGGTTGTCTAATGATCAACTTTGAATGAAACTATATTTACTCTCTATTAGTGAATATTCAGGTTTTTTAAATTATCCACCAGTATTTTATTAAGGTCTACTACTTGGAATAATTTTGCAAAAACAGTTTAACATAATTGCATGTCAATTTATATTTAGAAAATGGGAAAAAAGTCTAAATTCTTATCTTGTATGAAGGATACATAAGACACTGGCATAAATATCCTTCTGTAACAAAAATATTGAGATACAATACCAGTATGTATGCACCCCCCAGTCTATTGTAGGCTAAGATATTAAGATTTAATTAGTTCATTTTTAGTAGCTTAATTTACCAAATAAATAATTACTCTGTGTTCCTAAGTTATACTCTGTATATTATGTTAGATGTCTACCCATGGAAAAGAAGATACAGGCACAAAAGCAAAGAAGCAATATTGCAAAATAGCTTATGAATTCCAAATATGAACCTGTTTTGAAATGATAGATCCATTGATCCCAACACTAAGCCTAGTCTTGTAGTTAGTAAATATGTTTGCCTTAATCCCTTTGAAAAATATTATTGGACAGCTACATTTTCATTTCCAGCTGGTAGAGGTTAAGAGTATTGCTAGCTGCTTCCTACCACTCTAGGCCATAAGAGAAATGTATCCTATTTGCTGATTTTCCCAGACTATGTCTCTTTGCTTGAAAGGGGAAATCAATCTTTAACTGTGATTCCTTCTCTTTCAAGCTTTCAGAAGAAATAGCAGTTTTACAATTACTGCAAAATTCATGTTTTAGTACACTTTTGCATATTCTCATTTGACATAATTATCATTCCTTTTTTAAAGAATTGAAAATCAGCACTTTCTTAATGTCTAGCACCTTTAAGTTACTGTTCAAATGCCATTTCAATATATTTTGATTTTTCGTCTTGTCTCTTAATCGTATGCTAACTTCACTTTTCTGATTTAATAATCCCACTGGAGAATTTCAAAGGTAAATAGCAAGCTGATTTATCTAGTGAAGCCCAGGAAGACTGTACATGAACAAAGCCTGTACTGTGATAAACAAATCTTTTCAACTGACAGTATGAACAGAAGAGCAGAACCAAACTGGCACATTTTTGGTGAGATGATGAGACCTAAATTAAAACTACACAGAAAAAGTTTCTGGGGGAAAAAACCAAACATGTAATAAAAATCTTTAGCACTGTACAAATCCACTGATTTGTTTAAAAAGTAAAGTTGCAGCGTCCCGTATTATAATTTCATCCTGAATTCCAAGGAAAGTCAAAACACCTTAGCACTCCTTAGATACGTCTTGCGTGGCTATTCTTGTGTTAAAAGAATATCAATATTTTGTAAGTGTTTCTAAAATATAACTATTTTGCCTCGAGTCATCTTCATTCTCTAATCCGATGACTACTGAACACCAACACAGTGAATGCTACTAGTAGCTTTGTACGTTGTAGAGTTTTATTATGAATCTTACTGATAAACATTAAATTAATACTATACTGGAGTTATGTACATTGTGAAAATAACTGATAAGTGATATTCATATTACAAGATAATTCATTAAGAATGAACCGATAACTACACAACTGACAGTACTACTTTCAAGTCCTCTAATTATTGTTGTCAATTCAAAAATTTCTGCAGACAGTTGTACACTTACTTGGGGGACTCCAAAGTTTTCCATAATGTAAATGCATCTAAAAAAATTCTGTGTTCCTTTCACTCTCAAATGTTAAAGAGCTTGAAAGAAGATGAAGTAAAGTAGATGTCTAAAGCCTAATTTAAACATTGCCACTCAGAATGCTACTCCCTTTGATCTGAGGAAGAAGTTAGTAAAATTTTAGTCCAAAAGCAGCCTTGTGCATTGAAAGGAGCTAAGTCTGTCTCAGTAGCCCAAGACTGAAAAACAAAAAAATCAAACTGCTTTAGAAAGTAGTATCTTTTAAAAACCCTAGACCTAAAATAGCTTTTCAGAGTTTTAAAAGTCCTCTGATTCTTCTGAACCTTAAGGTGGGCAACATAATCCTGATTCCAAAATGAAATACATTGATGCATCTCAAAAGATGTTCATTAAAATTAGCGTACCAACAAGCTCTTCGTAGGACCTAAAGGTCCTGAACGCAGGCAGGGAGGTACAGTGACGAAGCTTCAGTATCCCCCATCCTACAACTGCCTAATCCTCCAGGATATTTTTAAATTTCAAGTTGGCACCATAGCTGATATTTTGAATGACACATTAAAACAAGAAAGATGAGGAAAAGGCATTGAAAGTTGATTTTCATAGATCGTTTGAGAGTAAAGATTTCCTTTACCATCCTGAGAAATAAAAGGTGATGTGTTTTGAAACAGATGTAGATACTTAGAATGTGTTCATTTATAAATAAACCTCATTTGTTTGTATATTCTAACACTGAATTTTGCCTGTGGACCATGAAATCAAGATTTGTAGAGTCAAGTTGATTTCCCTTCATTTGGCTTCTGTGAATACCCTGGAAGTGCACAGAAAATTTCAAAGTCCTTCCATACCGTATTTCCCCTTGTCAAGCACTAAATCTAATTCAAGATATATCTTTAAAAATTTTTAGTTTATTTAATAAACCACTGTTTCTCACCAAAAGAAAAAAAATAGAGTCATTAAAGCTTTGGTCTCTTAGGATTGTTATATATTCCCACGTGGTATTACTCTTAGCAAAAACAACTAGCAGGTTGCAAGCTTTTGAATTTTTCTCTCTTGTACAACCTCTCATCCTTTTTATTATTTTTTTTAAAGAAAATGCTCTGTACAATCACATGTAAAACCATGAGCTTCAAACCTCAATAAATACTATCAGTAAACGCTAAGTGATGTAGTCACTGTTATTATATGGGATTAACAAAATTTGATCTTGGGGTAATGTTTCCAACGGCAGGATAGGATGTGAAACATGAACCCCTAGTGTGTGTCTCCCGTCCCCGGGTCCTTCCAAGCCCGCCCCTTCGTACTCTAAACGTGACCGTGAAGCCTTTTTCTATACGTTTTCAGAGAACAGTGGCCAGTTCCAGCGCTCATTCTCCTCTTTGTCCTTACAGCAGGACAGGAAGTGTGATTAAAACCGCACTGATTGACCTTAAAGTTTGCCGTTATGAGGTATAACCAAGTTTAGTCTTCTCTCTGCTGTCTCATTTTATTTCTCCCATTTCGAGTGGGAAACACGGCAGTCACCAGGGGCCCTCTGTCCAAAGGAGAGTTTGCAGTTTGTTCCGGGATGCGCTGTTGTTCTTTCGACGAACGCGGCAGATGCGATTCACGGCCCGTTCTGTGGCATCAGGGATTCTGAATCATACTCTTTCGGCGCAGGTGGCGGTCGGGTCACACAGGGACACAAGAGTGACTCTGAGACAGCTCGCGGTCCGCAGTTTCTTTGATTTCTTTGGCAATCATGTGATGTTGCGTGAATTAAGTGCTTTGTTGGAAAGAAATTAATCTGTCTCTTCTCGTGAATGACAGGAAAACAGACCTTAGGAAGATATGTTGAGAAAATGGATCTCAAAATTTATTCAAACTCGTTCTACCAGTGAGTAAAATATATACATAAATGTACGAAGTCCTGAAAATGACCCCCTCTCCGCCTGCACAAGGGAAAGCTGAACAAAGATACATGTATGAAGACATGATATAGAGACGGAGGGGGGAAGCGGGATCACGAAAGGGGTGCCTGATTTTGAAATGTTGGTTCTGTGTTTTATTGTGTAACTATTAGCCTTATTAATTAGGCCCTCCTCCTGAATGTTTATAGAATAATATGATTGTAGTTCACATTGTTTCAAGTTTCACTCTGATGTATGTAACTGGCTCTTTGTATTATCCCAGCATGTCTACTGCGACAGTTTTCTTACTTTTTATAATTTTCCAAATTCAATCTTTAAGCAATTTTACTCGTGCTCTAATATAACATTTTATAATCTTCACTGAGAAAATTATTTATGATAGGAAATGATGGCTCTGAATTCTAGTGTATCTGAGGGATGTGGGCATAAACAGACTTTTTTAACTGTAAGATTTCAGAAAATGTATTGCAGAGTTCCAAGGGCATACATACAGTGTGCTGTTTCCTAAGATTATTATTCCTTGAAATTCTTATGGACAATGGAGAATAACATATTGGGAACCTCATGGTTCGTGAGATGAAATTTGTGAAATACCGCACACAACAGTTTTGCTACACTGAGAATTTTTCTTGCATATTTTATGTCAGTGAAATGCTGGAGTAGTGACTTCTCCAGTATTAATTGGCTTATACCTCGGGATAAAATAATGCTATAAAAGTATCTCCACTAAATGTCTGCAATCAGTTTTTAGGGAGAGAAAGAAAAGGTGAATGCTTCTGTAAGAATTCTGTAAAAATTATAGAACTTCTTTATTTTAGTATAGCCTTCTATCTTCTGATATTAAATATCCATTGGACTATAGCAAATGTTCACCAGAAGAATCTAATGTATTTCTAATGTAGGGCGCACCAGTGACACGGGAATCCTGTCAACATGCCGCCTTGGTGTGCGTCAGTGTGGGGGTGGGTCTGGGCCTCGGCTACTGCGTTCCAGTCATGTGATGCTAATGCAACTGCTCCAGCTCGGACTAAGACCTTTGGGGCTTTCTGTGTGCCTACTGTCAGGGGTTTTGTTCCTCTAGACAGTTATTTTTATTTACTAGCTATTGTGTAACGGCAGAAAGGACAGTTTGTAGATGTTGTTCAACTTTACCAATAGGTTAATTTGCCATCTGCTCAGTAGTGACTCTGAAAGGCAGGTAAAGCAGGATAGGCTGACAGGGCCTGGTCTTTCGGATCTGTCTTCAGAGCTGATTATTTGTCATCCGGGTCTTATTTCTGGGAGACATGGTGATGGCCCTCTAGCTTCAGGTTCCGCACCTGTGGATTCAAACAAACGCAGACAGAAGATTCTTCCAGTGAAAAAAATGTGTGTACAGAATATGAACAGACTTTTTTCATTATCCCCTAAACAATATAATTTTGTAACTATTTATATATAACATCTACATTTGAATTCAGTATTATAACGATTCCAAAAATATAAAGTGTATTGAAAGATGTGAGCATTACATTCAATACTCCACCGTTTTCTGTGAGGCATTTACACCCAGCTTTTGATGTCCCAGAAAGGATTGTTGTAGAGCCAACAAAAGGACACACAATAATCACTTCATGTGCCAAACATGCACAGAGACATGGGGGAACTGCTTATTATCAAGAAAGGGCTCGGCAAAGGTGCATTTTTCTCGGAAACACTGTGTACCACACACTGGAAACAGTTACTAGAGATAATTAGGCCAGTTTGGGGGGTATGAAAAAGATCGATCTGGCAGTTGCAATTAGAGATGATTGCTGTTCTTCTATTTGTATGTAAAGTGGGGAAAGATCACCTACATAGCGGTGGCACAAATTGAAAAATTTCTTTAGAATGCCCAGAAAGTAATATCTTTTGCATTTGATAGATACTTTTTAAAAAAGAATCTCTGTACTACTTTTTTGTTTCTTTGTAATTTTACTACACTAAATCGTTTATGGCAAGAATCTTCCCTAAGTAAAATATGACAAGAGTGAAATATTTTATATGTACCTCTGACAGAGCAGCCCATAGTTTCAGTCATGACAGTCACTATAAATGTTTTAAACAAAAGCTTCAACTGTCCTGAAAATTTGACACAAAAATGAAATTAAACATTCTGTCCACATTGTTGGTGATACATTATCAAAGCCAAAGCACATCATGCAAGACAGAAATACCTGAATAAGTAAACTATTTAAACGTTTAGGGACATGAGCTTACAGAAAACCACAATGCCTAAAAGCGAGACATATTTAAATCTCCAAAATAATAATTTTTATTATCTCTCTAATTTGAAAAAAAATACCAACAGGATCCATTTTTGTACTCTCCCTTTATTTCTGTAAGATGGAAAGCATCTTAATGGATTCGCAAACTTATTTATTCATTTAATCAAGGAGGGAATGGACAGACAGCAACCAACCCGGAACGACAGCAATAAAGACAAGAAAGACTTTCTGTCTTTGCCGAGAGACAAGATTTTGTGATACTTGAGTGTCACGACTTTGGTTCTAGACTGTTTGAGTTAAAAGCTTGTCTCCCCATTTTCCCACCCAGAGACTTTTTGTTGGTGAAGAGCCTTGTATTATCTCAAGTATTTGCTGAATTCCAAAAGATAGAAGGATACTATCTTTGGTGATGTCCATACAGTTCTTATTCTACCAACACTTTCATAGGTAACTAAAAAAACTAAATAAAACATATAATATAAAAGGCAAAGGAAAGTAAAAAAAAACAGAGAAATAATGGAATGGAGTTGACACTGGAAATACTATGTAATATTGATTTTCTTTGTTTTTATGTCCATATTCATACCAATCAGCTATGAAAGATTGATATTTATTTATTTTAATTGACTTTATTAGTATATTTTATACATACATTATGATCTCATTCAACATTGAGACTTTGTCCCTGTATATGACACATTTTGATTCTCATTTTTCCCATTCCTTTGTCCTTCCTACAAGCACCACCCCTATATACATTAGTTTTGTTTCCTTTCTTTTTATTGTCACATTTTTTCTTTGCCTTCTTTATGTTCCACAACTCCCCCTTTCCTGTTTCCTTTTGAACATTTTCTTCCTATTTCACAATACCTATTATACATGTGGGCATTCATTTTCACCTTTAATTCTTCATACTAAAGAAAAGATACAGTATTTAAACATCTGTATCCTATTTATTTCACTTATGAGTATGTCTTCATAGTACATCTATTTGAGTATAAACGACTCAAATTTATCATTCCTTATGGCTGAATAATACTCCATTTTACTAAAAAAAAAAAAATCTTCTTTATCCAGTCTCCCATAGATGGGCATTCGGGCTGTTTCCAAGATTTATCTATCACAAACTGAGCCGCTATAAATGGGTGTACATATGTCATTGTGTTAGATTCTTTTAATTCTTTCGTGTATATCTAGCAGGGAAAAAGCGGGGTCAAATCAGACCTCAAATCCTAGTTTTTTAAGGAATTTCCACACAGATCTCCATAGTGGTCGCACCAGTCTACATTCCCACCAACAGTGGAGATAAGTTCCTTTGATAAATGCAGATGAAAACAACACTAAGATTCCATTTCACTCCACAAACAATGGCTGTTATTGCAAAATCAACAAATGCTGGCGGAGCTGTGGGGAGAAAGGAACCTGGTTCAGTGTTTTTAAGCACAAACCTATCTGCACTTCAGTTGCCTCTTTTGTAAAGTATGATAATAAAATGTACTAAATGGATTGCAAAGCAATAGGCTTAAAAACTGTGAGTTACCACAGTCCTGTTTAGAACATGAGCAACACATGATAAGGTGCTTAGGGATTTTCACCCACCTTATTGTTGAAATATGACCTTCTTTTTATAGTTAGTCCAACCTAAAAGCAGATTCTGGATCTTGATGAAATAGTTCCATGACAATGTGAAAAGACATCACCTTTTTGTAGGCAACTTGCAAGGAAGAATGCGGACTTACTATGCTTATTCTTTCACCTTTTCCTGGACCAATTCTGCTCACGGATCATGCCCCAGGATTGGCTATTCCGGAGTGATCACTCTCTCCAGTTAGAGCAGCACAATGTTTTCAGATGCTGGCATGGGGAGTGGAGCTGAAGAGACCTCTCTAGCGGTGTCCGTTCTAACAGCCTGGTCTGTCTGGGACGTGAGTTTTGTAAAGCCCACTTATTATGTCTCACGTTAGACTGAACTGAGCTCTTCACTCACTTTACTCGATTTCATTTCTGTTTCACCAGCGTAATGCTCATCAAAAATAATAGTTAAGGGCCAGAGATTTAGCTCAGTGGTTCTGGCACCTGCCTCACAAGCACAAGGTCCTGGGTTCAATCCCCGGTAACCACATACAGTGCTGGGCATGGTGACTCTCGCCCACCAGCAATCAGTACCACATACCACAGTGCCGGGCGTGGTGGCTCACGCCTGTAATCCCAGCACTCTGGAGGCAGAGACAGGAGGATTGCTGAATTCGAGGCTTGCCTGGGCTCCATAGTGAGCTCAGGGCCAGCCTGAACTACAAAGTGAGACCCTGTCTCAAAAACAAAACAAAACAAACAAACAAAATAATAGTTAAACATGAGTGAAGCTCATATTTCACTCCACATTCAAAGATATGCATTTTCACTGGTTATAATGCAGGGCCCTCTCCTCTTTAGAAGTTGTAAATGTAAATAATGGGCAATCAGAACTGAATGTAATTTCTCTTACTTACTCTTCTTTCATTCCAAAGTACTGACTTTTACTCTTTAACATTGAAATTTTCCAATCCAGACATGCTATTCTTATGTGTCCTTGAAAAGATAATTAAATTGGATTTGATGAAAATTCTTTTTCTCAAAAAAGGGTAGTAATGAAAATACTATTAGGTTTAATCCAGGATTAGTAAAAGATATCCAGAAAAGCTCTTATTCTCAGCAAGCCTCAAGGCTTAATGCTGAGGGATGTATAACCCCACAATATACATGTCTCAGTAGAGAGCAGTTACATTGAGCAGCATGCTGCTCTCAGTTAAGAGCAATCTGAAAGAAAAACTGGGAGTCTTTCCCCAAGGTTACTGGGTATTTCACTCAAATATAGTATTTGAATATCGATTAGTGATCTGGTCTTCCAGCACTCTCTCTCTCTCTCTCTCTCTCCCCCTCTCCCTCTCTCTCACAAACACACACCCACACCCACAGATGCATACATACTACCACTACTATCTACAACTAATGAAATAGTGGAAGAAGTGAAAAAACACAAACTTTCAAATCAAGCAAAAAAATTTTTTTTTGAGACAGGGTCTCGCTTTGTAGTTCAGGCTGGCTCTGAGCTCACTATGGTGCCCAGGCAAGCCTGGAACTCAGCAATCCTCCTGCCTCTGCCTCCCAAGTGCTGGAATGACAGGCCTGAGCCACCACGCCCGGCACTGTGGTGTGTGGTATTGATGGCTGGTGGGCGTGAGTCTCCACGCCCAGCATTGTTTGTGGTTACTGGGATCGAACTCAGGGCCTTGCACTTGCGAGGCAGGCGCTGGAACCACTGAGCTAAATCTCCAGCCCAAATCAAGCAAATTTTAACACTTTTCCAATATCATGAACATTCTAGGAGGATTATGTGTATGATATGCATCAGCATCCTCTATATTTTTGGGTCAAGTGGAAAATCCAATTATTTCTATAATGTAACAGGATTTCCAACAAAAAGAATGCTACAAGGGAAGACTAACTGCAGATTTCCTTCTTCATCACAAAGATCCATATGTATTTTGTGTTGTATCTTATTTATTAGAATATGGGTTTTTATTCTAAGCAAAAGCAATTACTGAGATTTTATGAATTAACACATTAGAGAAAGTGATACTAAATTTTGATTATTCTCTTTTGAAACATTTCCAGAAATATTAAAAGACAAAAAAAAAAAAAAGAAAACTAATTGAGTTGTCTTGGTTTAAAAATATTTAATGTGCCCCAATCTGAGATTTAGAAACTTATACATCAGAAGAAATTACTCATTATTTACAGTAGATTTAATTTAAAGCAAGCTACAGGGGAGACTATCATAAGGAAATGATACCAATCTTTAATTAGAATCATTAAAGGCTAATTGCAGATAAGATTAAATTTTGTCAAGTTAAATATTCAATTGAATGGTAATGTTAGATTGAAGGTTTGTTAGATTTAAAAGTCCAGCTATGGAATATGATAATAAAAAAGAACTACATCTTTATCTGTGCATATTAGCCTAGCATTAAAGCAGGTATGTTATTTTGGTAAAGTGAAATTTAGAAGGTGATAGAATGATAAACCATTTTAATTGTCTATTATCACAGATAAATGCTAACAACATATAAAATCAACACATGCTTTAACTTTTCTTAGAGAGAATAACCTAAAATACTGAGGATTAAATTACACTTGAAGCTTATGGAACACATGCCCAAAGTGTCTGATAATGTTTTCAAGAGAAAGGAGTGCTTAAAGAGATTACAACTTTCAGGACTATTGTAGCCAATCACATTGGTACACATAACTTTTTTTTTTTTTTTTTTTTTTTTTTTTGCTGGACAAGTAAAACCAAACTTTACTTATTTTAAAAAATTGGATTCTTTATTGGTACATTTTATACACAAGAGAATTTGTACCAGTATATGACATCAGTTAATTCTCATTTTTCCCATTCACCACACCCACCTTATACCCCCTGCCCCTGTATACATATGCTTTGTTTTCTTTTTTG
Source organism: Thryonomys swinderianus (assembly GCA_004025085.1). Taxonomy (NCBI): domain Eukaryota; kingdom Metazoa; phylum Chordata; class Mammalia; order Rodentia; family Thryonomyidae; genus Thryonomys; species Thryonomys swinderianus. Next base: position 1,475 of record PVIC010002056.1, on the reverse strand, counting down.
ACCATCGCATTTTTTCTTTCCCCATTACATAAATTTTGATGTGACTGCTATAAAAAGAAAGTACTGTGAAGACCAACCTTTAGCAAAAGGAAAATACAAACCCCTTATGCATATAGTAAAACTATTTTGATTAACGGGCTGCAGCTTTGATGTCTCAAGTTTTAGAATCCTCTTCAGCAGTTATGCCTCTGTTAAGGTTTAATTATCCCATTAGATATTTATTCACTGCTATACTATATATTAAGTCACAATATGCCATTAAAATGGATGTACCCATAAATGCATAATTACTGCTAGATAGAAACGGCTTGACCAAATAATTATTTACAGTTACTTTACAGTGGTTTAATACTATGCCCAGAACAATGCTTTGCCCATTTTAGGCATCTAACTTTTTTTTTTTTTCAAATGAGAAAGATCACCTTACCTGTATTCTATTTGGCTGCTATAGTTGAATCACCTTTGTAATAAATTGTACAGAGAGCCAATGACGAGCTTCACTTGGCCCTCAAGCTACGTTACATTGGGAATGAAAGTAATATAAAGAGACGGAAGGATGCAAAAGGCCACTTAAAGGGCCGAGGACTTCTCAAATCCATCCTTCTAGCTTGATGGGGGAAAAATAGAGGAAGAGAGGGAAAGACGTGGGAAAGGAGGGGACAGGGGCAGGGATCGAAGACAAGCCGTGGATTTCAAAGCAGATCACTGGTTTCCTAGTAAATTGGAGTGTGTATTCATACTGCCCCTCGTAAAGGCTTTAGGAAATGTCATTATGCATTCAAACTTATCCCTATTGCGATTCTATGGCAATACAGCATAGAGAAGATACATTTTAACTGGTCAGTTTTGCCTGCTCCATTCTGATAAACTTTTGTTCTCGAAGATATTGCGAGTATGTGTGTGTGTGTGTGTGTGTGTGTGTGTGTCTGCGATGGCTAAGGGCAGCCTGTGCGGTTCAGAACAATTTGGAAGACCAGATTAAATAAACACATTCTTAGTGGCAGGATCAGAGAAGGTTTAAGGCATGGATCTTTATTATGAGTCTCCTCAAGAAAACACAAAGCAAATTCCTTTAGGAAGAGAAAAGATGGCGGGCAGGAAGGAGACGGATTAAAAGCATCATTAGAAATGAGGGCTGATGGCTGCTGAGACCATAGCTCCTGGATTTCTAAACACAGTCCTCGGGCAGCCACCGTCCCCTTCTCGGGGAGCAGAGTGAGCCCTGGGGCGCTCGGCGAAGTGCAGTCCGCGTCTGGCTCCCGGCGCGCAGCCCTGCTCGTGGTGAAGGGCCCCATCGGCCGCCTTTCCTCCTCTGGTGGTCAGCTGCCCAGAGACCCCACTGTGCACAGGCCAAAGGCTTCTTCTTCGGCACTTTACAAGGCACGGTCGGCAGCCTCTGGTTCATGATTAGGGAGGCACACTCTCCAAGTAGACGCCCAGATTCCAATCTGGTTCCTTCTTCTTCTCCTTCTCCT
>PVIC010002055.1:31919-82275 GCA_004025085.1 Thryonomys swinderianus | reverse complement strand
CTTCCTTTTTTCCTTTCTAGAAAAAAAGGTAGAAACTTCCAATTGTCCAGGGCTGAGTCCCAAAAAAATCCCCTCCTATCCCCCCTTTTAAACATCCCACCAATCCAAATTTGGTTGCCTGGAATCCCTGCACTTAGGGCAATTTAGGCAGAAGGATCGCTGTTGAGTTCAAGGATAACTTGGGCTACATAACGAGTTCAAGAACAGCCTAAAACTACATAGCAGACCCTGTCTCAAATATACATCAGGATTTAGCTCAGTGGTTCAGCGTCTGCCTCCCAAGCACAAGGTCCTGAGTTTGATCCCCCCTATCACATATCGTAGTGTCAGGCATGGTGGCTGACAGCACTCGGGAGGCAGAGGCAGGAGGATTGCTGTGAGTTCGAGAGTAGTCTGGGCTACATACTGAGCTCAGGGCCAGCCTGCCTGAACTATAAAGCGAGACCCAGTCTCAAAACACACACATACACACACACAAAAAAAAAAAAAAGGAAAGAAAGAGAAAGAAGAGAGGAAGGAAGGAAGGAAGGAAGGAAGGAAGGAAGGAAGGAAGGAAGGAAGGAGGAAGAAAAAACCAGAAAAATACAACCTATTTAGGAGAGAGAAAAACCAGGATGTAGCCAAAAGACCTAGCAGGCTAGGAGGAAGCCAGGTGTGTCCACTGAGACAGTGGAGGGTGACCTCGCGGACATTTCCCAGGGCCAGCCTCTCCCATCACAGGCTCAAGGTGCTGGGCCCTCAAGGGCACAGCAGTTTCCTGGCTCACTGCCCAGGCTAGCTCGGGACTCTGTTCCTGGCATGCCAGCTCAGAGCTCTCTAACTGCTGTAGCTGTGGCTCCTGTGGCCCTGGGAGCGCCCCAGGCACCGCTCTGGAGGGTTTGAACTCTCTAGTCTCTGAGAATGCAGGAGCCGTGGGCACAGCTTCTTCCGTCTGGAGGTGGAAGGAGATCATGGACAGGTTGAGGGCTCAGACAGGCTGTGCCACCACACGCAGACTCTGGGAAGGGTCTTAGTGCAGGGCAGGAACTGGGTCACGCTTGAGACCCCTTGACTGTTGAGCCACCAGTGTTAGTGCCACAGAAGGAAAGCCACAGGCTCCTGATTCCTACTGTGGGAGTGGCATGGGCTATAGCAACCACGGGGCACGCCATCAGGAGCCCTGAGCGCCCAATCCTTGACCCACTGTGTCTACATGGTAAGACCTGTAGTCAGAACAGTTTGTTCTTTGCCCTTTAGATCTTTTGTTTGCCCTTTGGGTTTGGAACCTATTTGGCATTTGTTTTTAGTTAGTTAGTTTGTTTGTGACAAGGTCTCACTCTGTAGTTCTGGCTGGCCTCAAATTCTTGCTAATCCTTCTGCCTCAACTTCCTGAGTTAGAACTAGAGTTGTTCACCACAACACCCAGCTATTTGGGCCTTTCTTGTTTCTGACTTTTCTATGTTGGAATGGGGATGTCTAGCCTACGGTTGTCCAAGAAAGTTGGTCCTGAAATACGTTAAGATTTTGCACCTACCGGGATGGAGTGGGTGTATTTTGTATGTAAGAAGGACATTTACTTGCAGGCACCAGGAGAGGAAGATTGCAGTTTTTTTCCTTCAAAAATTCATGTTGAAATTTAATTGCCATTTTGATGGTGTGGACCTTTGGGAAGTTTAGCACCACTCTTACAGGTAAATTAGTACCTTCTTAAAGGATATTTGGCCATGGTTTTCTGCCCTTTCCTTCTACCTTCCACCATATGGTGACATAGTAAGCCCCTCGCAGATGTCAGTGCCTTGAGCTTCCTGGCCTCCAGGAAGAGGCAATATATTTGGCTTCACTATAAGTCACTTAGTCTCAAGTAGTCTTTTATAGGAGCATAAAATAACTGGTAGTTCTTCTTCTCATTGCTTCTATTTTTTAGGGCCTTTCTAGATACTGTTGTTTATCCAAGTGAATGTTGGGACACAGTCGCTTCCGGGGTCCCTCTTCTGATACTTTAGCGAAGTATTAAAATATTTGACTTGAGAGTTTCTGAATTCTTCCTCTTTGCTGTTCCCCTATTTCTTTCTAAATATTCATCCTCCAGTATTCTACCTCTAGACTGTTTGATCCTCAGGGAAAGCATTTCTTATATTCCGCACAGCATTTTTAGACATTGATCGATTGATTGATTAATTAATTAATTTTGTTGCAGTACCAGGGATTGAACTCAGGTCCTTGTGCTTCCAAAGTAGATACAATACCACTGAAGCTAAATCCCTGGGCCCTAAGACATTGTTAATTTAATCGCTGAGTAGCTATGGGATTTGAGGCAAAACTGTTCTCATATTTTTCATCCATAAATTCTAAATGAAAAAGAATCAATTTTATTGATTTAGAGGTGTTCACCACCATACCAGGCAAACTGTCATCTTCTCTTTCTTCCATTGCTGCTTAAAAGCACCATGTCATTTTATTTCCTCCCATGGCGACTGAGCCAGGAAGCTGGACGTGGCTCAGAGGGATGGCTTGGCTGGCGGGGTCTTACGCAGGTCAGGTCTGTTCAGCTGGCTGGAGCCGCAGCACAGAGGGAGGAGACACCACATTCTTTGTGCAGTCTTGTGGGTTCCTTATGTGGCTTCTCCATGTGGATTAATTTGGTTTCTTACAGCATGGTGCCCTTAGGGTGGTGAGGCTCCCTAAGAGGCAGATACGGGCTTCCAGAAGTGAGTGACCCAGTGAACAAATCAGAAGCTGGACTGTCTTTCTGATGGACACAGCCTTGGAGTTCACGCAGTATCAGTGCCAGCATCCCCAGTAGGTCAACTGACATTATAAGACATTGGTAATGTCTTATAAGACCTGAACTTCACAATCTTCTTGAGTTGGCCCTTTTTATATTTTATTTATCTCCCTAAGTTGGGAGCCAAAATCCAGGCACAACTCAGCCACATGTCTCTGCCTCAGTTTTACTTGTTGCAAGCAAAGTGCTGGCTGGGGCTACTGTCGCCTCAAGCCACAACCGAAGAAGGATCTATTTCCATGCTCACTCGTAGCTGTGACGGGTTTTAGGTCCTGTGTGGCCATGGGCCAAAGGTATCAGTTTCAATACTAAACAAGACAGAGAACATCCATGCTCTGATGGAACTAACATTCCATCAGGGGAAGAGAACAGGCAAACACGTAAGTGACTATATAAGCGCCAGGTGTTTAAAGGTGTCATAGAGAAAAACATAGTGGTGAAAGGGAAAATCGGGTGAACACGAGCCTGTTGAGAAGGGTTGTTGGATAGACTAGGAAGGTTGTCAGAGACCTAAAGAAGTGGGGAAGCAAGACATTTAGGTATCTTGAGGAAGAGTGTTCTAGAGAACGTGAGAAAAGCAAGAGCAGAGGCCCTAGACGAGGGGTATGCTTGTGTTTTCTAAGGACGGTAGAAAACCTACCATGATGAATCAGAGAGAGCAAGGAGGATAACAGGAAAATTCAGGGCGAGGTATGGTGACATACTCCTATGATCCTAGTCCTCCGGGAGGCCGAGAGAGGACTGCAAGTTCAAACCCAGCCTGGGCGACTTAGTAACTTAGCATGTCATGTTCACAGACATATTTTGAATGCTCACTATGTGCAAAGCACTCATGTGGGCTTTATCTGATTCAAATGAATCTACATAAACACTTGGTCCTATATAGTTTGGGCACCCTTTGCTAGGTTAAAAATTACATTAGGATCTGTATTAATTTGAACTCGAATTACCAGTGGAGCAAGTTAAGCAGTGAACAGACACCTGTGTGTGGTGAACTGCTGTGCCAGCTGCAGCTGCCAGGAGACTGCCCATTTGGCAGGCACGCATGCATTTGTAATCAGCGACCTGACCTTCAGCAAAGCGACCACAAGCCGGCACTTTGTAAGGCCTATTGGTGACGACACTGCTCAGCTCTGCCTGGCACCCTCTTCCCTAATGACAGGACCACTGATTTCTCAGCTATTCTTTCTTTGAATATTTTTTTCCTAAGCCAAATTTCCCTTTTTTTTGAGACAGGGTCTCCCTTTGTAGTCCAGGCTGGCCCTGAGCTCACTATGTAGCCCAGGCAAGCCCCGAACTTAGCGATCCTCCTTTCTCTGCCTCCCGAGTGCTGGGATTACAGGCATGAGCCAGCACGCCTGGCCAAATTTCCTTTTTGAAAAATGTCTCTTCTGGAGCTAAAACTACAGAGGTTCCCACCTTTGGTGATCAGAAGTCCTTTCACATAACTTCCGGTTTTCTAGAGTTGTGTAACTCATTCCTGTTCAGACTTTTGGCCTGTTCTGTGTGTTGTTTATTTAATACTTTCCTTGGCTTGTTCTGAGGCCCTTTTTCTAACTTTGCAAATCAAATGTTTAATGCATTTCTTCTCATTCTTTCTGGCTTAGTATGAATATGTACGAGCTATTAATTTTCTTCTTAGGCACAGCACTGTCTACCCACTGAAATCCTTGTGCCCAGCTCGGTCTGGCTCAGAGCAAGCTTCCTCCAGCCACCTCTCTCAGAAACAACCTCCATCTTCTCTGGAATTGAAAGCTCTTTCGAACCACTCATTTGGCAGCCTCTGGGGAAGATGGCGCTGTTTATCTTCACGGAGCCTTCTTTCTGCCTTTGCATGGGGGGGGGGCAGAGATAACAAAGGACAATGCATAAGCATTACTAACATTTCCCCTGAAGCTGGTGGTGCACTAATTACAGGATCTTACACACATTATTTTAACTACTTCTATGTCTGTTCTACAGACAAAGTGCTTGTGTATATTCCCTTTCTGCTTCTATTGTTGGCACATGCCAAACATTCAGTTGTAAGGTCTTCCTCATGGCTGGCATTGCTCTCCTTCCATATTCCGACGCAGTCCTGGCAGCAATCTTCCTGCCTCAGCCTCCCATGCTGGGAATACAAGCATGCCCCACCATACCTGGGTACAAACGCCAATTCCTCAAAGCTTTACTGACTATCGGATCTAAAACAGCCTCCCGTCAAATGTCACATTCTGTTTTATTCAGAGCGCATATCCAATGATCTCTCTTGCTTGTTTCCCCGTCAGGATGTCCTTTCACTCCTAGACGACACTAGGGTACAAAGACTTCTTGTGCGCCTCCGCATACTCAGAATCTCCCAGGAACGGTGGCACAGAGGAGGCACACTATATGGGAAATGAATGCCTTTTTGGAACCACTATTGCCCGAGGAACCAGCACCTTTATTGGAGCCTGCAAAGTAAAAGCAACTACTTTGAAAGCGCCACCCTGGAAGGCAGGAGATCCACCCACTGGATGTGGCTGCAGAAGCCCACGCAGGGCAAAGGCCTGAGGACGAGGGGCCTTCGGGCCTGGTCACCCTGAGTGTTTGCACACAGCGGGGTTTGGAAGAGGAGGCCGGAGCCGGGAGGGGGGCGCGTGATGACCCGGAGCGCGGAAGGGGACCGGGCTAGCGGGTGGGGCCGCGGAAGACACAGCGCTGAGTGCGGGGCCTGGGGGCCGCCACAGGCCCCGGGGAGGGGCGGGCGCCGGACTTGGCCTCGGCGCGCGATGAGGGCGGCGCGGCGTCCCGGGCGCGGCGGGCGGGGCGCGGGTCCCGGGAGGAGCGGCGGGCGCCGGCAGCCGGGCGGGCCGGGCCGGCGCTCACTTCCGGGAGAGCGGGCCCCTCGCTGCCAGGCGGCGGCGCGGAGCGGGCGGGCCGGGCCATGGGGGCGTCGGCGCGGCTGCTGCGCGCCGCGATCATGGGGGCGCCGGGCTCCGGCAAGGGCACCGTGTCGGCGCGCATCGTGCAGCACTTCGCGCTGAAGCACCTCTCCAGCGGGGACCTGCTGCGGCGGAACATGCTGCAGGGCACAGGTGGGCGCGGGCGCGGGCGCGGGCGGGGGCGGCCAGCCCTGGCCTGGTGCGGAGGCCCAGCCCGGCGCAGCGCCCGGGGCCCGCGAGCGGATGCGGAGCTCCCGGGCCCGCTGGGGTTAGCTCTGCGCGTTCACTTTGTCTCGCACTCTGGACAGCTCGCCTGGGCTCCCGCACTTCTGACCTCTCTCGCGCGCGCGTAGTCTCAAGGCCGAGTATTTATTTATCGCTGTCACAAAATGGGGTTAGGTTTGATCTTCCAGCGATTTCTCGGGCGCGCAAGTTATTTTTGTGTTACACGAAAGATTGTTTGTTTTGTTTCCCGGGCCAAGTACATTCTTAACAACTCATAACAAGACCTAGTCAACATGTTCTAACGGTTGACTTTGCGATATGTAAATTCTATTTTAAGTGGGTGAGTTTTAAAAAGCCAACAGCAGGGGCTCCTCCCAAAAAGTATTGACCTTTGCGTCTAAAATCCTTTTGAAACTTATTTACATGGACAGGAAGCAGAGAACCCTGACTTGGTGGCTGTGTGTCTGTAACCACAGCCCTCCCTAGGCCGAGGCAGAAAGATCTCAAATTTGTGATTAAATGAGACTGTGCCAAACGGGAGAAGAGGACAAGCTTTCAATCATTGCCTGCCTGAGTCCTGTGCTTCAGAGAGGAACAGTGCATTTCCTTCTAGACATGTTTAATTATGCACAAGCATATGCATGTGATATGTACTCGTATACTCTGTACCAGTCTGTTTTCACTTAATATATGTGATATCTTTCCACCTGGAGATGGAGAAATCCATTTCATTCTGTTTGAGTAAGCATCTGTCTGCTGAATCTACTGTATTTACTTAACCAATCCTCTGTTGATGAGTGTTTAAGGTGAGGTTTTTATCTGTTTAAAAAATACTGACATGCAAATTAAAGAAAAAAAGTCTAACTAGAGTTTTTGCTCGTGTCTTGGTTATTTGATTCAGTACCCAGGATCTCTAGGGCATTACTCCTTTTGTTTCTAATACTGACTTTCTTTCCTCTCTGGTACTGGGGTTAAACTCAGGACCTTCACAATGAGCTGCATCCCCAGCTTGGCATCCTCCTGCCTCTGTCTTCTAGAGTGCTAGGATTACAGGCCTGTGCCACCGAGACCAGTTAACCTCCTAACCTCGACCTTCACAAATAAGTGTCTTGTACTTAATTCAGCATTATCAGAAGGTTAAATTGATTATCTTTCTAAATGTTCTTGGTGCAATGTATTGAGATAGGTATAAACAGTGTCGGTACTGTAGCTTTGACGGGTTTGTGTGAGGTTATCCAGACAGGGTATTAAGAATCTTTAAAGAACTGACTGAAAAAGTAAGTGTAACTGCGTGGTTAGGGAGCTCCTTGAGGAAAGTGTTGATGAATTTATGAAAACACAGAACACTTTTAAAAAGTAAATTGAAAATCCAATTAAGTGAACTTAAAAAACAATGAAGAAACAGTGCTCCTTGCTTATTTCGCAGCATCTGGTGTTGGCTTATGCTTGTAATCTCATCTACTTAGAAGGAACAGGATTTGTGCAGTGGGGTTTTTTGGTGTTTGGTATTAGGGATTGAACTTGGGACCTTGTGGTTGCCTGGCAAGTGCTGTGCTGCTATGCTAAATCCATCAAGGAAGGGGATTTGAAGGTCAGCCTAGGCAATATGGTGCCTCGCACACAGAAAAGAAAGCCTGGCATAATGGTGGATTCTGGGAGGCTGAGGCAGGAGGCTCACAAATCTGACCCCAACTGGGCACCTTAACAGGTAGAGAGGCCTTGTCCAGAACTCAAAATAAAAAAAAAAAGGGCTGGGGATGTGGGTCCGTGTGAAGGCCTGAGTTCAGTGGAGGTGGGGGTTGGAGGACAGAGAGAGAGAGCCAGAGACAGAAGCAAAGGCTAGAGGGAAAGGAAAGGAACCCTGAAAGACAGCTTGTCTGAAGTGCATACCGTTCTGGACTCTTTAAGATTTTTTTTTTTAATAAAGATACTTATTTAAAAGTTTAAAAATTCAGGCCAGCAGAATGAGAATGTCATGAGAGAAGTATCTGCAGGATCATAGTTCAGGTTGCTTGGGCTCTCCGCTCAGTGAGGGCAAGTTCCACAGCTCTCAGGAAGCCCTCAGCCACCCCGGGACAGTTCCCAGCATGCCTGGCTCTGCAGTGCCGAAGCGGCTGTCGTGGGGTCACTGGGCCCCTCCCTGGGGCTCTGCAGTGCAGTAACCCGACAACAGACATGAAGCTTAGAAAGGTGCTATGAGTGTTAGTACAGATCTTAATACTCTGTTTATTAGAGATGTGAATAATAACCTGTCACTAGAGGCTGTTTTTACAGAACAGTATCTGGTGGTATGGTCCTATAATAGACATAGAATATATATATATATATATATATATATATATATATATATTTTTTTTTTTTTTAGACAGGGTCTTGTTCCGTAGTTCAGGCTGGGCTATCTAGCCCAGGCAAGCCTGGAACTCAGCAGTCCTCCTGCCTCTGCCTCCTGATTCCTGGGATTACAGGCATGAGCCACCATACCCGGCATTGTGGTATGTGGTACTGATTGCTGGTGGGACTGAGTCACCATGCCTGGTATTGTTGTATGTGGTTACCAGGGATCAAACCAGGGACCTTGTGCTTGCTAGGCAGGCTCCAGAACCACTGAGCTAAATCTTTGGCCCTTCTTTTGGTTTTTTGAGACAAGGTCTTGCCATGTAGTTCAGGCTGGCCTAGAATTCACTATGTAGCCCAGGCTGGTCTTGAACTTGTGGCGATCCTCCTGCCTCAGCCTCCCCCGTGCTGAGATTACAGATGTACACTACCATACCCAGTTTGTTAGGACTATTCTTCTTCATGGATATTTGTCACCATCTCTCCTTATTTTCCTTAAAATAAATTTTTAGTGTATAATTCCTAGGCATCAGTCACCATTTTGTGAACGTGATTTATTTTAGGGCTTGTGATTATGTCTTATAACTAGAGTTTAAATTCATCCCAGAAGTTGAGTTCCCTGATGTTTAAGTTTAAACATGTGGGGAGCAAACTTTTTTCCTAGCAGTGGTTGTTACAAAGAATCTACTTGTCAAAATAGGCTTCGAAAGGGAAGTTTATTCCAGTGAATAGGGATTAAAATCAGGAAGCCTGAGATTCTAGTAGCCAGCTGGGAAAAGGCAAGTTTATCACATCAGGGTGTGGATGGGCTGCCACGGGGAGGGAGCAGGTGGGCCGACACTAGGACAGAGATAGTAGCAGGTTTGTGAATTAGGTTTATATAGGTATTGAAGGGCTAAGGAGTCCGAGGTGAAATATTTACAACTTGGGTGTCCAAGGAGCCAAGGCATCTGCGCATCTGTGGAGACAGTTACTGGATGTCTGGGCAGGTGCTGAGGGGCTGTGTGTTCCCTTTGGAGTCTGTTTGGCTTGTTCACTGAGAAGCTGCTGTTTGCCAAAAGAGCCTGTGTGCTTTGTCCTGTTGGTTTACGGCAGCCTGACAGTGTAAACCTCACTGCACCTATCTGTACCTGGAGGTTTTCCTTATCTCTGAGTGTCGCCAGGGATGTATGTATTAGAACAGGAGGGTCCTTCTGTGAGGGGAAGGTCACCCCGGAGATGTAATGGGGCGGTAGAAACACCAGGCCGTCTGCCGACGGGCAAACCTGGATGACCAGGGGGCGCCACTGGGCCCTTGGCCAGGACCCTGGAGCTGGATCTTGAGGCAGTTAGTCTCCCCTCTTCTGCAGTGGAAGACACTGAGTTCACGAGAGGTTAAAGAATTTGCTGGCTAGGGCCGGAGATTTAGCTCAGTGGTTCCGGTGCCTGCCTCACAAGCACAAAGTCCTGAGCAAGGTCCTGAGTTGGATCCCTGGTAACCACGTACAGTGCCGGGCGTGGTGTCTCGCACCCGTAATCCCAGCACTCGGGAGGCAGAGGCAGGAGGATTGCTGAGTTCCAGGCTTGCCTGGGCTCCATAGTGAGCTCAGGACCAACCTGAACTACAAAGTGAGACCCTGTCTCAAAAAAAAAAAAAAAAAAAAAAAAGGATTTGCTGGCTGATAAACAGTGTTTGCAGTGTGCCCGGCAGCAGCATCTAGACGAAAACTGGAGGGAGACAGAGACGACCAGCATGGGCCTGGCTCCAGCATGAAGGCCAGACCCAGGACACGTTTCATAAGGAAAGTAGACAGTATTTACTGAGGTCCCCTGTGTGTCAGGCAAATAAACTTTCTAACTACGAAGTGTTTCCCAAATTGAGATTTGTGAAATAATTTGGGGCAGGTGAAATTTTCTCTATTTATTTCAAAGTGTATTGAGGAAAAGAAAAATCTGTATTTTGTGAAGGCCATAGTTTACTTATTTACCAAAGTGAGTCACCTTGAAGGAAACCATATTAAATAAAAATTCACTTACCATAGAAATTGTAAGGTTGACCTGTGATTGCTCAGTTTGATTTTTACTTCACGTCCATATGTTGGGGAAATCAGTGGATAAATCTTCAATACCCTGGCAGCTCCCAAGTTTTGTACGTCTCACAAAGTGCCCCGAACACTCCTGAAGCGCAGCCGTGCGTAACTAGGGTGACAGAGCAAATTATTTGTATAATAATTTTATGTCCACAGAGTTTGGGATTCCAAAAGATCTAAAAGCATATTCAGTGAAATCCAAGCTATTTCACCCACATACAACTACATGTTTATCTTGTCTTCTTTGGTGTTTGTGTTTTATGTAAGGAGTAAAGCTTGGTAGGTACTGTTCTGAACCTGCCAGAGTACTGCTTCCAGAAGGAGTGCCTCCTTTCCGTCTTTTCCCCCAGCAGTTTTTTTGAGATACGATTCACGTTTCATAGATTTACTGATGCAAAGCACACGAGTCGATGGAGTTTAGTAGTATATTTGTAGAATTGTGCAACCATCACAACTTGTTTTGGAACGACTCCGTTACCCATGAGGAAAGCAGGCGACTCAACCCCCCCTGAGCCTCTGGCAGTATTGATGTACCTTCCTATTTCTTGATTTGCTTATTTTCATACACTTTTTGGCCTGGCTTCTTTGACTTAGCATACTTGTTGCTATTGTTGTTTTATTTTTGAAAAAAAAAATTTTTTTTTGCTTGTTCTTTGAGACAAGGTCTTACTTTGTAATTAAGTCTGATCCTGAACTCGATATGTACCCCAGGTTTTCCTTGAACCTGAAGCAATCCTCCTCCCTCAGCCTCCCGAGTGCTGGGATTATGGGTGTGTGCCACCTGCCCGGCGGGCGTTACTGTTTTAAGAGACAGGATCTCACTCCATTCCAGAGGCTGGCTCTGAGCTCATCCTGGGCTCCGAGGATGATCCCACTGCCTGAGTCTCCCAGGTCTCTGGGAGTTCTGCCTGTGCCACTAGTATCTGGCTTAGCCTAAGTCGGTTCTCTCATGTTGTAATATTAGTACTTCATTCCTTTTTATTGTTACAGTTGAAAAATACACCATGTGTGGAGTATTAATTTACTCCAAATTTGTTAATTTATGAAATAAATGGGCTTTTATGAAAATTATTATAAGATATATAGTAATGTTAAATTACAGGTGATTAAACAGTTTACCGAATGTCCCCAAAACCCTAGATGGCAGTTTTTCACTGGGAGTGGGTAGACATTTCAATGTTGTAAATGAACTACTTAGGTTTGGTTTTGTTGTTGTTGTTTTTCTTTTGTGGTACCGGATATTGAACTCGGGCCTGTGTGCTTCCAAGGTAGGCACGGTACTACTTGGGCTAAATCCTCAGCCCTTTCCTTCTTTCCTGGTACTGATGAGTGAATTCAGCCGCCCTTAATCCCCTTTTTATTTTTTATTCTGAAACAGGGCCCTCCTAAATTGCCCAGGTTGGGCTAGAACTTGTAATTTTCCTACCTCAGCCTCCCAGAGTGCTGGAATTACAGGCGTGCACCATCACGCCCCGTTTCTATTACCAGTTTTAATGATAATTAAGAATTATCTCAGAATAGTGATTGGATTATGAGTGGCTTTGTGTTCTTTCTTTTTTTTGCTTACCAAGAAATTCTCATTTCTTTAAAAAATTTATTGAGAAATAATCCACATACCACAAAAGTGGCCCTTGTAAAGTATGACTCAATGATTTTTAGTATATTGAGCTGTATAATCATCAGCACAACCACTTTTTGAACATTTTTATTACCTCAAAAAGAAAGCCTATTCCATTAGATGTCATTCTTCCATTTCCCTCAGCCTTGGGCAGTAATAAATCTTGCTTTTGGCTATAGATTTTTTTTTTAACTTTTGTTGCTTTTTAAAACTTTTGTTGCATTTGTTTATTTATTGAGATAAGGTCTCTTTATGTAGTGCAGGCTGGCCTTGAACCCACTCTGTAGCTCAGGCTAGGCCTCAAATTCACACTGATCCTCCTGCCTCAGCCTCCTGAGTGCTGAGATTACAGGTGAACTCACACCTGGGTCTGTTCTGGACACTCTATGTACGTAGATGGAATCATACAGTGAGTAGTCTTTGGTGTCTGGCTTCCTTCACTTAGCATGTTTTCAGCGTTCATCCACATTGTAGCATGTATCAGTACTTCATTTTGTTTTATTGCTGAGTCTTTGTCTATTTATGGATATACCACACTTTACCTATTAATTTATCAGTTGATGGGCATTTGGGTTGTTTCTATTTCTTGACTATTTTAAATAATGCTGTCCTGAACATTAACATACAAGTGTCAGTGTAGGTATATAAGTTTTTAAGTTTATTTTGAATGCTTAGGAGACGAATTCTTAGATTATGTAGGTAGTAACTTTTTAAAAATCTTTTGAAAAACTGAAAAACTTATAATTTTCTAGATTGACTATACCATTTTATAATCCTGCCAACAGTGTTTGAGGGCTACAGTTTTTCCACCTTCTTGCCAGTAGTCATTATTTGTCCTTTTGAATAGCCTTTTTTTTTTTTTTTTTGAGACAGGGTCTCGCTTTGTAGTTCAGGCTGGCCCTGAGCTCACTATGGTGCCCAGGCAAGCCGCCACGAACTCAGCAATCCTCCTGTCTCTGCCTCCCGAGTGCTGGGATTACAGGCGTGAGCCACCACGTCCGGCATTGTGGTACGCGGTGTTGATTGTTGGTGGGCATGTCTCCATGCTCAGCATTATATGTGGTTACCGGGGATCGAACCCAGGACCCTGCGCCCGCGAGGCAGGCGCTGGAACCACTGAGCTAACCCTCCGGCCCAGGAGGGGATTTTTTTAGGACTCAGCCCTAGCCAATTGGAAGTTTTTACCTTTTTCCCCCAAATACATGGATAGATGTTGATAGAGGAGATATTTACTAGAAACACTTCTATTAGATCACATGACAGTATTTACAAAATAATGCATAGTGATAAAAGAACACAGTATATACACAGATTATAATAGTCTCACCATTCTGAGTCTTTATAGTTTGGTAAGGGTTGTAAAGAAAATTAAAATTCTGTTGCATAAAATGACGTGCCTGGTACGGTACATGGCTGTGATCTCGCCATTGGGAGGCTAAAGCAGGAGGATTTCTTTGAGTTAGAAGCCACTTAGGCCTACATAGTGACTGCAAGATTATCCTGAACTATATAGAGAGACTCTGTCTCCAAAAAACAAAAACAAAAGTAAGTAGTGGATAACATTTTCAAATTGTTTGTAATCTTTTTCCAGAATATGTTATTAATAACAATGTAACATGATCACAATGCTAGTCTTGGCAAAAACTGAACTGTACTATGATAGCAGCACCTGTTTTAGAGGATTGGAAAAAATCTCCACACTAACATGATAGCAAGCACTTAAACTGAGCTGCCTCAAAATAGTATCTATTCAAAACTGTTACTTAAAAGGAAAATAATTTCAGTTATTCCATGTATTTTTTTCTGATAGAAAATACATAAAAGTTTTATAAATCTATAAAAACAATTCTATCACACATAAGTGATGATACTTTTAGATTATTTTTTCTACTGTATATTTATATTTATACATTTCACAGACTGAAAGATTTCTTTTTTTGAGACAGGGTCTTGCTTTGTAGTTCAGGCTGGCCCTCAGCTCACTGTGTAGCCCAGGCAAACCTGGAACTCAGTAATCCTCCTGCCTCTGCCTCCCGAGTGCTGGGATGACAGGCGTGAGCCACTACACCAGGCACTGTGGTATGTGGTATTGATTGCCTGTGGGTATGAGTCTCCATGCCCAGCATTGTACGTGGTTACCAGGGATTGAACTCAGGACCTTGCGCTTGTGAGGCAGGCACCGGAACCACTGGGCTAAATCTCCGGCCCTGAAAGATATTTAAATACACTGTTATGGCTGTTTCTAGATGTCCATAGTGAGTACAGGGCCAGCCTGAACTACAAAGTGAGACTCTGTCCCCCAAAAAAGAGAGTATCATGCTAAGTGATAATGAATGAGAAATAATGCTGTGATGTCCTGGAAGAGGACAAAACAAGCGCATATTCTGACTTTACCCCTCTGTGTTTTAGAAATTGGTGTGTTAGCCAAGACTTTCATTGACCAAGGAAAGCTCATTCCAGATGATGTCATGACTCGACTGGCCCTGCATGAGCTGAAAAATTTCACCCAGGAGAGTTGGCTGTTGGATGGTAAGTGGTAGATTGTGAGCATTTCTGTTGGCAAAAAATTGAGCATTACGTGGGCTGTGGTCAGTCCTATCAAGAATGGCAGTCAGGGGCCGGAGGGTTAGCTCAGTGGTTCTGGTGCCTGCCTCACAAGCGCAAGGACCTGAGTTCGATCCCCGGTAACCACATATAATGCTGGGCGTGGAGACACGCCCACCAATCGTCAACACCGCATACTACAGTGCCGGACGTGGTGGTTCACGCCTGTCATCCCAGCACTCGGGAGGCAGAGACAGGAGGATTGCTGAGTTCATGGCGGCTTGCCTGGGCACCATAGTGAGCTCAGGGCCAGCCTGAACTACAAAGCGAGACCCTGTCTTCAAAAAGCAAAAAAAAAAAAAAAAAAAGAATGGCAATCAGGGTCTTGAGTTCTGCCACTTATTACCCTGCACCTTTGGGCTGTTTTCTTTTAGCCTGGTTGTTTATCTGAAATAGACTGCAGATTTCTAAATCCTCTTCAGATGTGCAAGTCACATCAATTCAGTTCTGCAACTTCTGAGAATTTTTAAGGATAAGGAAGGCTCACCTCAACAGCAGGAAGCCCCAGAGTCACTCAGAATGAGATGTAAAATTCTCCAGCCAGAGGTGCAGCTGAATCCTCGAGGGGGAGTTTTAGTTTCTATTCACAGCTTTGTTGATACAGAGAAGACATGAAAGAGATTTGTCTGGTTTTGAAAATGGAAACTAGCCTTTTCTTCAGGACTGAAGACTTGCAGTAGTGGAAGAGGATGCACACGGTAGGTAGCCTTGCTTGCTCTTGATCTGTCCTGCTCAGCCTCATCCCCTCATCTCTGCCTGCGGATACTAGTGCCATTTCACCAAGTTCTGTGGCCTGCCACGTGCCTTCTCCGGGAAGGTTGACTATTTTCTAATTTGTACAAAGATTCCAAGTGGATTAAACTAGTATCAGGAAGGTGAAGGACGAGACAACTGAAGGAGAGGCTGGGCAGACCACTTACCCTGGTGTAGTGTTGCAAAGTTCACCTACATATCCATTGACTGTGGCTGTTGTCAATATCTGCAGAGTCTTGAGGGTTCGGAATTTCTCAGAACATTTATAGAAGGTCTTTGGTGGGCAGAGACTATGCTAACTGATAGATCCTGTACGTACCATGCTTCTTATATTCATTGTACTAATACTGAGTGTTTTCGATGTGCCAGAAGTTTGAGACTCCAAGCCTAAATGTGAGTAAAATGCTTGCCCGTGTGGAATGTATATTCTAGCAGGAGACATGTAGTAAACAAGAAAACAAAAAATTTGAGAGCCAGGGATTTAGCTCAAGTAGTACTGCACCTACCTGGAAGCACAAGGGCCTGAGTTCCATCCCCAGTACTAAAAATAAAAAAGTAAAATAAAATTTAAAAAATTGGGTAAGTACAGAAATTAACAAGGGCTTTGAGATAAAAGTTGTGAATGTAGTAATATGGAAAAGTGTCTGTTTATTTTCTAATAGAAAGTATACATACATGGTTCAGAATTGAAAACTTTATTTTTAAAGTTTAGTGAAGGCTTGGTTCTTTCTGTGTGAGACGGGAGGGTTTGGAAGCACTGTCTTTTGTGGAGGGTCTTAGAAGAGTGACAAAACAGGTCACATTAGGCTCCAGGAATACAGTATGCAGAGGCAGAGTGGACATGCAGTCCAGCACAGGAAAGTGGCAAATTACCCATGAAACTAGTCCCTGCTCACACTGGGCACAAAAGTGGAGTGGGCCAAATACAGGGCCACAGGAGAAGAATTTGGGGACAGGAAACCTTAATTATTTTTGATTTAAAATCATTGTTCTATTGCAATAATACTTTTTCCTTTTAAAAATTGAAAAGTAGCCAGGCATGATGGCTCATGCCTGTCTTCCCAGCACTCTGGAGGCAGAAACAGGAGGATTGCTGAGTTCAAGGCTTGCCTGGGCTACATAGTGAGCTCAGAGCCAGCCTGAACTACAAAGTGAAACCCTGTCTCAAAAAACAAGACAAAACAGGGCCGGAGATTTAGCTCAGTGGTTCCGATGCCTGCCTCGCAAGTGCAAGGTCCTGGGCTCGATTCCGGTAACCACATAGAATGCTGGGCGTGGAGACTCACGCCCACCAGCAATCAACACCACATACCATAGTGCCGGGCTTGATGGCTCACATCTGTAATCCCTGCACTCGGGAGGCAGAGGCAGGAGGATTGCTGAGTTCGAGGCTTGCCTGGGCTACATAGTGAGCTCAGGGCCAGCCTGAACTGCAGAGTGAGACCCTGTCTCAAAAGAAAAAAAAAAATACTACATAAAGTAACTTGTATGCCCCATAGTACCATCTGATGAGCTAAATGCTAATCAACACTGAGAAACAAGATCATGTTGGAAGATTGGATAATAGTGTCAAAAGTGGAGTAAAGGTTAGCTACCATGATCCTGTTAGCTACCATGATCCTCTATTCAGCTTTATGCCATTATACAGAAGAACTAGAATTCTATAACAGAAAAAAGTACAAGATTTAGGATTAACCAATTTAAGACTTCCAGTACATCTCAAAGAATTCCAGAAACAGAATCATGTTAAAGTTTACTTTTTTTGAAGTGATTTTTTTTTTTTGGCCTTTATAGGATTTCTTTAGAGGCTCTTTCCCAAAATCCATGTTTCCTAGTTACAGTGTTAGCCATTATCATTGTTATTTTAGCACATTATAAGGTCAGAGTCAGGCAAATTTTCCCGTATTTTAATGTTAAGAAGGAAATGTATTTTTAGCTCTAAAAAATTATTGCATGTGCAATTTTAATCTTTGTCACTTATGAAAAAAAATTATTTCTACCAATTTTAACTTTTCTTGGTGTTCTGGAGAATATGACCTTCGTGCTAACACTGCAGAGTCAAATATTATTTTAAATATTAATATACTTGGATGTACCTATGGGTTCATTAATCAGTTCCATTTGCCTTTCTCTGTATTTTTGAACCTCATTGTTTAAACTATTTTAGCTATACTGGTTCAGTATTCCATATCCTAAATGACTGGGACCAGAAGAGTTTCAGATTTTGTATTTCAGGATATTTGCACAGACTACCGGTTGAATACCTCTCAACCTCAAAGTCTCAAAACCCAAAATTCAAAATACTCCAAAAACTTTATTAGCAACACCAAATTTCAGAATTTAAGATTAGGGGTGTCCCAGTTTAGGGCTTATTCCCCTGCTTTAAGTTTACTGTCATGTTCCCAAAAAAGGCTTCTGTGGTTTTGATTGAAATTGAGCTCAGTTTTTGTTTAAAGGCAGCAAAATGTGGATGTCGATGTCCAGTTTGGTGGCAGTGATGCAGAATTCTCACTTACTTGGAGGAGTCTCCACATTTTTTCTACTCAGCCCTGCAAGCAGATTGGCTGAGGTCCATCCACATTAGGGAGGATAATGTGCTTTATTCCATCTACATATTTAAATGTTAATCTGCTACAAAAACACTACCATGTACACACTCACAATGTTTGATCCAATATCTGGGCACCACAAAGCCCATCAGAGGGACACAGAAATTGACATTCACAGTTGTGCTACAGCTAAGATTAGCCTGCTTGATGTTATTTCTTTTGTTCAACATAAATCCTTTTCTTTCTTCATCCTTCTCTCCCCTTCCCTTTATTCCCTTTTTTTTTTTTCATCTGGTAAAGGTTTTCCAAGGACACTTCCACAGGCAGAAGCCCTGGACAGAGCTTATCAGATAGACACGGTGATTAACCTGAATGTGCCCTTTGAAGTCATTAAACAACGTCTCACTGCCCGCTGGATTCATCCAGCCAGTGGCAGAGTCTACAACATTGAATTCAACCCTCCCAAAACTGTGGTGAGTAGCTGCGGTGGAAATGACTCTCCCTGAACAGATTCTCCCGGAGTCCTCTCGCCTTCAGAGTTTTGTCAGCTGGGAATCCTCTGCCTGACCAGAGCTCCTGCGGGTGTAGTCTCAGGTTACTTGGGAGAGCAGACAGGCCTAGTGCACCTGACTTGGGAGTAAGGATGCTCCAGGAGCAAGAGGAGTTTGCGATTCATAATGAAGTACTTACTGACTCCGTGCTCTGCTAAGGAAGGTGTTAGGAGCAAAGGCAGTCGCGGTTTGCAACACTGGCTTGCAGCCGAGATTCCAAGCCTGCCGCTGAATCTTTTTGTATATATTTTGAGTTAGAGGCTGCTTAGACAACCTTTTAACTAAGATCTGTGTGTATTAGCTTTCTGTGATTGAAACAGATACTGAAATAAACAAGTTATAAAAAGGTTTCTCTTGGCTCAGTTTTGGAAGTTTCAGTCCATGAGGAGTGGCACGTTGACTTTAGGCCTGTGACGGAGCCACACATGATGGGGACATGACAGCCAAGGTGCTCACTTTATGAGGGAGCAATGTGATCATCAGCGTTGGGTTGGACTCCCATCTCCTTGAAAGCTAACACATTTCTGTGCTTGTTGCTTACTTGGTGAGGGTATCTGGTTAAAAATAACGAAACTGCCTATAAAAATATCCTTCAAAGATATGATATTTGATACTAGTCTCTTCCATCTCCTGTCTAGGGCCTTGATGATCTGACTGGAGAGCCTCTGATTCAGCGTGAGGATGATAAACCAGAGACAGTGATCAAGAGACTCAAGGCCTATGAAGCCCAAACAGAGCCAGTCCTGGAATATTACCAGTGAGTTCTTGCTTTTTGGGAACCTCTCCTACATGAGGAGACAAAGTCCATTTTTTATTTTCTACACTTTACAGCTAAAATACCAGAAGATCCAATGTCAGCTGGCTTAAGCAATAAAGGAAATTTTTTAGCTTGTAAATTCCAGGAGGAGGCTGGGCCTGTCAGTCCTAGGCTTGAGCAAAGTTCTGGATCCTCTTAGCTCGGCCTTCTTCTGTACTATTGGCTTTGTCCTCAGGTTTCCTGAATGGCTGCAGACATTTGCCAGGAAAGGCAGGGCTGCTTTTGTGAGAACTGAGGAGTAACCTCCCCCAGTGTGCAAAAGCTCCACCAGTCCCAAGGGAAGCCAGCTGAACAGCCACTGTTGTCGGGGACTTGATGTTCTAGGCGTGGGTCGCTGCTCGCTTCTGAAGCAGCATTCACGGGCCAGGAAGGACAACACTGGTGAGTCCACACCCAGCGTGGGGAGCAGGCCAGTCTCGCCAGCTTCGTGCTAAGTGGCTGGGCAACTGCTAGCGAGGCAAACCCAGGGCACTGTAAATGTGCCAGTGGAGGACGCTGTAGCATGAAAGGGTCTGCGACAACTAACCCTCAGATCATTTCCCTGCTGGCAGTCTTCAAAAGCTTCTATTCTAACATAGTTTTGTCTGTTCTTCAGGGAGGTATATTACACACAAATCCTAACTACAGTGTTAACATCTGGTGTAGGCTACGGGTCCCGTGTGCCCCCCCTGCTTCTCACTCATTTGCTTACCGGGTAAGGATTCGGTGTCCAGGCAGTGTAGTGTCCTGGTGAGACACAGGCCCTGGAGCCACATGCTCAAGTCCCATCTTGCTATTCAGTAAATTTTTCTTTACCCCTTATGTAAAATCTACCTGTTTTGTCCTCTGTAAAGTAGAACAGAGGCTTGAAAGTATGTGGAACTCTTAATTATGCCTGACACACAGTAAACCCTACATAAGTATTAGCTGTTGTAATAGTAGTTATTGTTGTAATAAGGATAAGTGTGCAGTAAAATCTGAGTAATGGTCTCCAAACTGTTTTAATAGGTATTTTTGTAGAGTAAAATGCTAAAACAGTTGGCAACTCGATTTTTACAATAGCTATTGCTATAATTTCGTGATTTATATAATGAGCCTAGCTTTGAAGCTTACTAGCTCTGTATGTCAGGGCAATGTATTTAGCCCCTGTACCATAAACTCCTTATTTATAAGATCAGGCAGTATTAAATACAGGGATTCCTCATTAACCATCAAGTTCTGTTCCTGTGACTGGGTCATTAAGCGAACTAACTGGCTGCTACGTGGTGAAGTTTGGAGTATGCACATTATGGTGTTCAGAACAAAGAAATGGTGAAAGAAAACTCCAACTGGATGGTTTGGTTTTATTTGCCTAACTCTTGACATGCAGGACTGTAATATGTAACAAAGCATAAAGTACAGTACTGTACTATACAGTACAATCATTGAGAATTACAATAGTGTACAAACAAGGTGAGCTGTGTAAGAAAAAGGCTTTGTGGCTTTATAAACAAGACGCACACAATTGTACAAGAAAAAGCTGGGTCCTAAGTCTCAGTAGCAGGTCGTAAGTCTGAACAGTGTGTCTTGGATTAAGTCACTGAATAAGGAACATCCTTAGGACCTGCTATGCAAGGACGTTAAGGGAGTAACGAGGTTCCATGGTAAGACAAAGCAGTCTGGTGTCTACTGACAGGCCTATTGTCAGTGCTGAGGGGCTTCGTCCAAGTAGCAGACTGCTGGAGGAAAGTGACCCCAGGACTCTGATCTCACTCCTCATCGTGTGACCCACAGGAAACTGGAGTAAATAGTTTGGCTACCGGTCTCATCACAAGCCAGACAAATCTGAGAAATGAAGAACCTATTAGGAAGAACAGTACAGCTAAACACTTTCCTTTTCTGTTAAAATTCACAAGGATACTCAAAAATATAAACTTCAACAGAATGGAACGATAAAGAAATACTAGAAAGCTCATTTTGCATAAGACTTAAGTGGACAAAGGGGTGTTCTAGTGTCTGACAGGTATTATTTGTAAACCTACCACCAACTTGATTTAGGCTATTAATTTTATGAGACAGTTTTGCCAAGAAAAGTTGAGCCTTATAAAGGATTAAATTAGCACAGTGAATGCTTAATAAAATGATAGCTGCTGTTACTTTTGAGGTGCCCATTTCTCAACCTAAAATCTAGTTTTTCCAGTGACGCAGTTTATTTCTCTAATCATGTGGACCTATTCTTATGAAACTCCTAAATCTGCACTGTTATCTTTCATGGAAGAGTTTTTTTGATAAGGTTCATTAGGAAGACTCAGGCTTATGGATGTTCGTTTCTCCCCCATCTCTAGGAAAAAAGGGGTGCTGGAAACATTCTCTGGAACAGAAACCAACAAGATCTGGCCACATGTCTATGCTTTCTTACAAACAAAAGTTCCACAGACAGACCAGAAAGCCTCAGTTACTCCATGAGAGAAGAGCACATAACTAGTAAGATGAGCAGAAGAAATTCCTGTGCCTTTAGCAGCCTGTTTTCTGACTCAAGTGTGTATGAGTTCTTTGAAAATCACCTACTGACTTAATTCTGGGTATTATTAAGGATGTGCCAAATGAATCAGATACTAATTTATTTTTTAAAATTGTCCAGTATGTTTTAGCCACGTATCTTTTACAGGTGTGCAATTCAAAAACATCAGATATGCTGGAATTAAAAATAAAAAAAAATTTTTTTTTGGTACCAGAGATCAGACTCAAAAAAAGAGTAAACAGAGCAACTGGTAATAATCTTTTTGTTCAATTCAGCATTTTATGAATCAAATTCTCATATCATTCTGGAAAAATCAAAAAATTACATGTCATGTGGGGAAAATACCACTTTTGCAGTGATACAAAATAAAAAAGACATTTTTCTAGTCCTGTGGAATATGGTTTTGTAAGACACTGTATCTGTAGTTTCCTGGCATAAAATTACAGGGAAAAAAACTGGATTTGTAGATCTGTTCCAAGATGCAAATTCCTTACTTCCTTTACACTAATAAACCTGTAAGTTAGCTACACTCACTGTATTTGTCATTAGTCATACTTTTGGTGTACACAGAATTTTCAATTTGCTATAAAAATATATAAATTACCACTTAAAAATTAGTTAATGCATGTGTGCTGAGCTATACGATTTATGTCCAAATGACATAAAATTCTTAGATCAGTCAACAGTGAATGAATTTTCAATGGACAACATGAAATGGAGTTTCCAGATGTTACTTAAGAAATATAGAAAAAAAAAGAATTATAGGATCTTATTTGTCACTTTCCTTTTAGTACAAATGTGTTATTTGCCTGGACAAATAAACAGTTGGCACCACGTACAGCAAGCATACTTTGTTATTAAGGAACTATAAATAGGCATGCCAGGAGGACATTTCCATAACATTAATACAACCATAATTAATAAACAAGGGTAGCACTAAAAAGACATAATAGGTTAAAAAGATCAGGAAAATAACTCAGTTCCCCAAGAGATCTTTCCTCCTGATCAAAGAAACTGATTCCTACTAGTGTTCACTGCCATATGTCAAGGGGAGAGAACTCTGCTGGTGTCCTCTGAACAGACATTTAAAATTCTGAGCTGTGTTTCCTTAGTAAGGGAACAAGGATGTACAGTGGAAAGTGCGCTGTGACCTGGTGGAAAGTGGCCCAATCTGAGAAGTAGAGGGGAAAACCCATGTGATACTCTTACTTTACTTGATGCTAAAACAAATGTATCAAGCACCTCTACAAGTTAACTGGCCTTTGAGAATTTGGCCCATTTTACTCTTAAGCATTTAAAATACAAGTGCCAGGCAGTGGTGCTTATGTATTGGGGAGGCACTTATTTTTAAAAAATTAAAAAAATTTATTGTTGATCTTTCAAAATGGATCAAGGCTTTTTAAAAGGATTCCAGCACTAGTTCATTCATGTGTTATTTGAATGTTATTATTATGTGCTTTCTAAAAATATAAACTACCAATCTTATTACCACTAGGTTATCAGGCACGTGGGTTTCTCCTAGAATAAAATTTAAGTTCTGTGGCTATTACTTTGTCTTTGATGATTCACAAGGTCCACTCTACCCCACCTTTCTGCTGATCTGACTTCTCACTGGCTTCATTCTAATAAATTGTTTTAAACAGTATATATGCTGGTTTGGTTTTATGTCTTTATCGTCTGCTATGGTATTGATAGTCATATTGGATTTCATGACATGCTTGAGAGACTTGGAAATCAAAGAGAAAGACTTTAGAAAGTTAACACTCCTTTTTCTGTGACCATTCCCTCTGCACCACCAAAACTGTAACAATTTTGCTCATACATCCATTACTTTGTGAAAAGACTGATACTTTTATTAAAACAAACATGTTTTCTGCTTAACGGGTTCATGTCACAGGCAATTTAAAAATATCACTGC
This sequence comes from Thryonomys swinderianus, assembly GCA_004025085.1. Taxonomy (NCBI): domain Eukaryota; kingdom Metazoa; phylum Chordata; class Mammalia; order Rodentia; family Thryonomyidae; genus Thryonomys; species Thryonomys swinderianus. The sequence goes on along the minus strand of PVIC010002055.1, from coordinate 58,691 downwards.
TAAGGGGCTGGGGATTTGGCTCAGTGGTTCCAGGTGTCTGCCTTGCAAGCTCAAAGTCCCAGGTTCATCCCCACTAACCACATACACAAAGCCAGGTGTGGGGGTGTGGTTATTCACACCCACCAGCAATCAGTATCACACATCACAATGCTGGGAGTGGTGTGGCTCATACCTGTAATCCCAGCATTTGGGAGGCAGAGAGGCAGGAGGATTGCTGTAAATTTGGGGCTTGCCTGGGCTCCATAGTGAGCTCAGGGCCAGCCTGAAATACAAAAAGTGAGACTCTGTCCCCCCAAAAAGAGAGTATCACTGCTAAGTGATAATGAATGAGAAATAATGCTGTGATGTCCACTGATTTATGCACCAATGGAAATGTCTGTAGCTGAATGTCATGGTCAGAAGGAACCCCGATACTTCAGTTAAAAGATACTTAACCCATTACCCTACTTTCCGGAATAGCATAGGCAAGCAACGCGTGAGGCTGGAAATGAAAAATGACAGTAATCGTTACCACTTGTATTTCTGTTCTCTATTCCATCTGAAATAAGTTAAATACCAGCTCAAAATTCTAAGCCCTATCCCTGGCTAGTTCTCCTCCATCTGTTAGCTGTATCCAATGGCATTCCAGCAAAATATTTTGGGCCCTCATAGTGTGGAGCAAAACTGCCTTATATTAACAAGTCACTGTGACTACAAACCTCATGCTACATTAAATTGCTATATTACAGTACTTGCAACCATCAGAAGAATAAATTTGTACTTTAAAACATGCTTATTGTCTTCTCACTGACAGAAGAGAGAATGTTAAAACGCAGAAATGGCTTACCTATTATTGCATTAAAGATTTTCATCTTGCAAGTCATGGTCTAAAAAACATTTAAAGAGTTAAAATAGTCAACCATTCTTAAGACATTTATGGTAAAGGCTAGAAACACACATTTGTAGTCTCCTTCTAACTCGGTATTTTAAAAGCTCCTTAAGGACCGCAAGTTTTCAGTGTAAAACACTGAATAAAGGTAAACTGTTATTCCAATGACTAAATCAGTCCAGCATCTGTCATACTTTTCCAAAGGATTTCCAAGGATTTGAAGACTAAAAGCATTAGTAATCATGTTGAAAGGTTCAGGAATTTTTTTTAAAAACATCGTTTCCTATACAGCATTTAGAAAATACGAGACTTCAAATCTAATTCTTTAAACTCATGAAAATATTTTCATTAGTAAGCAATTTTTAATAAACTTTTATTCTTCTTTATATGCCCATTAATTTACAGCAAATAAGAATTAACTGAATAAGCTTCTCAGAAAACCAATGACACAGTGTACACATCAATTGCAGATGGAAACAGATGTATAAGATTTAGTTATTAAAAACTGTATGACACAATGCCAAAAGTGAACCACAGATAAGTACCATTTCTGTCCATATTAAGAACTAAAATACATGACCTGCTTTGAGAACAGCAAACTGACATATGTTCCCTAAAAATAGGATAAATACCTAGCCTAAAGCTTTGATCAATGTTTTTATTTTGCAAGAAATACATGTACGGGCTGGAGATTTAGCTCAGAGGTTCCAGGGCCTGCCTTGCAAGCGCAAGGCTCTGAGTTCGATTCCCAGTAACCACATACAATGCTGGGCATGGAGACTCACACCCACCAGCAATCAGCACCATATACCATAATGCTGATGTGGTGGCTCATGCCTGTAATCCCAGCACTCAGGAGGCAGAGCAGGAGGATTGTTGAGTTTGAGGCTTGCCTGGGCTATATAGTGAGCTCAGGGCCAGCCTGGACTACCAAGCGAGACCCTGTCTCAAAAAAAACCAAAAACAACAACAAAAAAAACCAAACATGTACATGGGGGGTGATATCATCTCAACATGGAGAGGCCGAGGCAAGAAGACAGAAAGTTCAAGCCCAAAGTAGATAATTTAGTGAGACCCTATCTGGAAACACATGCAGGTTCATTGGATAGCATGTCAACTCACTTTGAAAAGAATATGAATGCCAGTCTCAAAAAAAAAAAAAAAAGGAAGTCTGATTCTAAAAGACAAGTTACAGATGGTTGCGAGTTCATTAAGCAAAAATGGAGAAAGCATACTAAAGATGCAACTGGAAGAGAATGTTGCCCATCCATCTGCCTTAGAGTAATAATTTTAAATCAGTATTATCTACTACCATAGAATGACATTGTTAATAGAATAAATGGAGTAACTATTTGATTTTTTCAAAGTACTTTATTAGAAGATTTTAAGTGAAACAAGAACCTTTGTTGAATATGTGATAGCAAAGATATTTCATTAATCAGTTTGGACATTCCATAGTTTAACTTGTTTAGGGAAAACTGTCCAGCCTAAAATAATGACTTATCTCTTTGCTGAGTTTACTCTTATTAAGAAACAGAAAACAGGGCATTTATTTTGGAAGAGTTCTCAGTACTTCAGAATGAAGAAAAGAAAAAGGATATTGGCTGTTCTTAGTATTAAAGTACTGTAGTACTCAGTTATGTAAATCTTTTAAGTGCAAATTATGGCATCAGCCAGTGGTTCCCAAAACAGATATAATCATACTTTAATACACTCAAAACACAGAACATTTCCTCTTCAAAGTAAAAAAATATATATAGTTAGATTTCTAAGAACTGTTCCTCAGTAATCTCTTTTAAAAAACAATACAAACCCCTTCGGGAATAGTTTATTCAGTTTGTTCACACTTTTCTCTCATCAGTCTTTAGCCATTAGTCGCTCTAACATAAGGCAAAATAAAAGTCAAAACAATTTGGATGATTACAGGAAAGCCATAGGGAAAAGTGAAATTGGGAGTGAAACTGAAAATAGTTTAATAACAATTGAAAGATGAAACTGAAAATAACAGTTAAAGTAAGGTTTCTATGAGCCGCGGGATTTTTGTGTGTCCATTCTCTCCAACAGTTGTGAAGGAAAAACAAGAGCATGCTCTCGACAGGAAGCGGGTTGGGCATGTCTGTGACCGGAGCAACTGGTTAAAAATTAAAAAAAAATTCCAGTCTGATAAATACTACTGTATAAATTACTCAAGCATTTTATTATAGACCATATATTTATATCAAAAGCACAAAACTTTATTCTGAAAACCAGGAAGATTGTGATGTTACAGAAGGATGACTCGGTGATTGCAGTCCATTTCTGTATGTACTGGGTGCCCAATCACCACAGTTAAAACAAGGTGCAAACAGGCCAAGGTCACAATTCTCATCCCTACAGGGGCCCCTAGTTTGGCTTCCTACTCCCAGTTAGCCAGCTTCCAAATATTTGCTACTAGTCTCTCAAGGGTACTAAGTCAAAGACTACACTCAAATACAATCAAAGTTCACATTCCTGTCAGATCAACTCTCAAATAAGGATAGCATAGTTAGCACTGTCATCTATTTCCAAATAAAATGAATCATCAAATATTCTGATGTTTTTAAAGTAAATTATAGAGGAAGTAGTAATGCTCAGAAGCATTCTATGTTAACAGCTAAAGAGAGGAGAATAAATGTAGTAAAAGCCATTATCTGAAGGGTTACTGCATTCTTAGAAGTAGCTGGCAGCTTAAGGCAGTCAGCTCTACAGATTTCTCATGCCTTTTACAAAAGCCTTAAAAAAAAAAGTACATCAGAATGAAACAAAAAATAATCGCAATTTAAAAACTGTATCATTCTTCCTGTTTGTTCTTATAGGCCATTAGTATTCTTTTAAAACTTACTCCCTGAGAGATTCCAGATATGTCCAGAAATTAAGAGTGAGCTTGAAGTTAACTTAAAAAAAATATACAGCTCATCATTTTTATGTCACTATAATCCTTAATATTTAAAAGTCAACAGGGTAAAAATCAACTTCTAAGGAATATTTTAGCGAACACTTTGAGGGTACACAAAATGTCTTTAGATCAAATTTGTATTACAGTCAAGATTTAACTGATGGTGCCAAAAATGCAAATACAATATTTTAAGAGGAAAGACTTAAAAATTTGTGCCACCCAGCTTGTTTAGTAGATTACCAACTACTGATTTATTGCTTTTAATGAAACACCAGATTTAACAGCTAAATTAGCAGTGGGATAAAAGTATATTTTTATCTTTAATTACTTTTGCAGAGTAGGACATGTGCATATCCATATAAAGAGACTGTAGCAGATGCCTCCTAGAATCAACCAGTTCTTGTAAACATAGCATTTGTGCAGATTTTCCTAACTTTGATTCCAAAATTGAGAACAATTAAAGGCAAAATTAGTAGCCAAGGGGGACAGAGGGAGTCCAGTTGGACACCCTCCATCACGTGGTACCACACCTCCCTTCAAAGAGCAAAACAAAAAACTTAGCAGCACGTAAAAAAAATTATAAAACGTTTCAGTACTCTTTCTTCCCCTCCCATCAAAAACCAAACAAAAATAAAGTGCAGCACCCATAAAAGTGTCAAGAAAATAGCCAAGTTCTTCCTTTCTGGTAACAAAATAGCACTTGGCCTCAGCAGTCTTAACCAAATTATACAGTGTCCATCATTTTGGGTTCATCATCTTCTTTATGTATCACTGAATTTAAACTGCAGAGAGCGGTAGCTGTATTGATAGAATACTGAAGATAATCTGGATTCTGGGGAGGAGGGAAAAAGCGGGGAAAAAGAACACATGGTAACCAGTTTTATGCCAGCACATACAATTACATATTCTGTTTCATTCTCCATTTCTCTGCAGGGTGGCAGAGAAGGAAAGAAGATGAAGCCGAGAGTCAAATTTGGGTCAAAACCCAAGAAAATAAAGAACAGTATATTATCATTTAAATCCAAAGAGATATGACACAGACAATGATATACATGAACAGAAATGTAACACCACTCTTATCCTTTTGAAAAAATTATAATTTTAATGACAATCCATACAAGGGTACATTCAGTGCTAATCTTCATGTTACTGATAATTTAAATGGTAAGTATGACTTTAAGCCTCCAATGTACTTTGAAGGTTACTATATAAAAGTAAATACTAAAACTGCAAAATGTGAATAAAAGAAAAAAGTTCATTTAATGAGTAAAATAAACTTGAATGAGAAATCTTTAATCTTTTGAGAGGAATTTAGGCTTACACTTTTTTAAACTAAGAAAAAAGAACTCAGGATTTATTTTTAAATAGAAAAACTCAAACATTATGAGAACAGAAAACACAAAACTTTGTTCAATAAATGTAAAAATAAACCCATTATTTGTTAATGGGATAAAGACATAAGCCTTTAAAAGCTAGGACCTAAAAAATTCTTCCTTAAGAATTCAACTTTGTCTACTCAAGTTATTCTGAATATGCGCTTACTACTGTATCACCTTACTCACTTATTTTGATTTAGTATGTACTGATGTGGAAAAAGAACACAAATAGTTAAAATGCGACAGGTTATCTTGAACTTTCACATCCCACAAGGAGGCAGGACTTTAAGAAAAAAAATCCTCCTAATAAAAGTGCATTTGTTGCCTTCTTTATTGTAAAATCCCAAACCTAGTCAGAATCTCGATTATTACAAGTGGGTCTTTGTGAAGGAAGTGGCACCACTCAACTGATTTAGGTCTGGACACTCAGAATAGACCTCAGTTCTAATCTTGCATTTACTTACTACCGTAATCAAGAGAAAAAAATTATTCAAATATAATAAAATGTAGAGCTAGTCTACAGAATAAACTTAAAGTAACTTAACTATACAAAAGAAGCTTGGTTTAGGCTTCTCAAAACTAAGGATAATACTATTCTTTGGCTTACTTTACAAGATTACTGTTAACTAAAACAAACGTAGAGTAATATTCATATTTAAGCTTTGTAAGAAATGGTCAACATCTATATTCTCCCATTTTTCTGAAAAGCAGGGTGAAGTGCTTTTCAGACAATGTAAGCCAAATCCCAAAGTCCTCTAAAGTCTGGGTTCCAGTTTTCACGATAAAATTTTGAGCACTAAGACTTGGCTGAGAAGTATTTATAACTTACGTGGATACTATCATGCAAAGACTTAAAAAAGAAAGAGTAACCAATATTCTTAAACTGACACTTAAAATTCTTCTGATTGCCTCATATTCTCACCTAATAATATCTTCATCACTGTTCTTGTCCCAGTGAACATTTCTTTCCAAGAGCATATAACTGTCCTGTCCTACTTTTAAAATCTAATTCAACAATGTGTGGTATTAATGAGAAGGTAGAAAATTTGGGATTAGGATATTAGTTCCTATCACTTATTGTGTTTACTTTATTCAACTCCCATGAAATTTCACTCCATTCATCTCTAAAACTCAATGAAAACAAACCAGGACACTGAGATAATTAAATGATGCCAAAGTATGAAAGTGCTTCACAACGTATACATGGATATACAAATAGGACATTATTATTATGATTAAATATTCTTCCAAATCTTTTTTTTTTTCTGAGACAGGATCTCACTTTGTAGTACAGGCTGGCCCTGAGCTCACCATGTAGCCCAGGATAGCCTGGAACTCTGCAATCCTCCTGCCTCTGGCTCCTGGGTATTACAGGTATTACAGGTGTGAGCCACCACGCCTGGCATTGTGGTGTGTTGTGGTACTGATTGCTGGTGAATATGAGTCAAAATGTCTGGTATTGTTGTATGCGGTTACTGGGGGGATCAAACCAGGGACCTTGTACTTGTTAGGCAGGGAGTGGAATAAGCTAAATCTCTGACCATAGGGTTATTTTAGGAACATTTGAAATCGCTGGGGATTTAGCTCAAGTGGTACTGCACCTGCCTTGGAAGCACAAGAACCCAAGTTCAATCCCCGGTACCGCAAAAAAAAAAAAAAAAAAAAAAAAAACCAATCATCCACATGACATGTAAGAAATCCAAAAGAACAAAAATTAAGGGGTGGAGATTCAGCTCAGTGGTTCTGGCACCTGCCTTGCAAGCGCAAGGCCCTGAGTTCAATCCCCGGTAACCACATACAATGCTGGGTGTGGAAACTCACGCCCACCAGCAATCAATACCACATACCACAGTGCTGGGCGTGGTGGCTCACGCCTGTAATCCCAGCACTCGGGAGGCAGAGGCAGGAGGACTGCTGAGTTTGAGGCTTGCCTGGGCTACACAGGGAGCTGAGGGTCACCCTAAACTACAAAGTGAGACCCTGTCTCAAAGAAAACCAACCAACCAACCAACCAAACAAACAGAACAAAAATTAAGGTAAACTAATAAATTTATAAAATACATATTTACTTTTCCAACTTACCTGTGGTATGGATTCTAATAAACCTATAGATCCAACACCAGAATGGGGAACATGATTCTGACCTGTCATAGGCTGAAAACTTTGTGACTGAGAATAAAGTCTTACTCTTGACTTAAAACCTTCAAGTTCATTTTTGAATGCTTCAAAATAACCTTCTTCTTCTGCCTAGAACACAAAAAACAGAGTCAAAGAGTATGTGAGGTTTTTTTTTTTTTTTGGTGGTGCTAGGGATAATGTCAGGCCTGATGCTAGTGCTCTACCACTGAGCTACATTCTCAGAACTTTATTATTATTATTATTATTATTATTATTATTATTTTCAGATAAAGTCTCACTACATTGCCTAGAGTGCTCTAGAACTTGGAATTCTCTTGCCTCAGCTTCTCAAATAGCTGGGGGCTGCTTGCATGTGCCACAATACACAGCTCAAAGAGTATAAATTATAAACAGCATATAACAAAGGTAGACTGGAGGAAGTAAAGGAAAAGTGAATAGCATAAATGTATATAGAAACCACCAGAGGCTCTGTTAGGATCATGAAACTAATTTATAAAACATTAATGATCAATTTGTTCCATTTCTTTCTTCTTCAGCAAAGTAAAACAAGCTAGTAAGAAACATTCATGCACAGCTATAAAAAAGAAAGCAGACCTCTGTACAATATAGGATCAAAATATATGGTGGATGGCTGAGTTCTAAAAATTTATTACAGTAGAAGATACACGGTCATTAACATGTGCCTGCTGGCTTGAACCACTGGTGACAGGCATGAGTCTTCTTGGGCAGCTTGCAACTAAGTGATACAAATAGACCTTGTAATTTTTATCAATAGACATAGTATGTTTTATTGGTCTTTTCTTTTTTTTAACGAACAAAATAAAAAGCTACCCAATGGGACAGTCATGTATGGACCACTGGTAGTTTGTGAAACAGATGAATTATGGACTCATGATGAATGTGTTAAGTCTCCCTTAAAATATTCCCCTTCAGTACTTCTCCACTTTGCTTCCTGCACATTTATTCCATCATCCTTGCCACTCTCTGAAGCACTACTACAAGTCCTTTTTCATGTCTTTTAAGATGTGTGACCCAAATATACAATGACATTCGATGGAAAGGAAGGTTCATGAAAAACATCACAGTGTTTCCTCATCCATTTTATGCACCAGGTCTGACACTGTCCTACTTCTGGCTTTTCCCTAAAGTCAAAATGACCATGAAAGGTAAACAATTTGAACTTATTCAGGTTATTGAGGCAGAAAAAAAAAAAAAAAGACTCCCAGAACTACTTCAAAAAAGTGGTATGAATAACAAGGATTTTAAATGAATGGAGTATTTTGAGGGGAGTTAAAGATAATGCTTTTTCATTATAGTAAATTTTAAATTTCTAAAATATTCACCCCATGTATAGCCTTTGTTTTACCTGGATCCATTTTACAGGATCTGGCCAACCCCTCCACCACTCCCCCCACCCCAAATCCTCATTTAACCTCTCACATTCGTTCTGTCCTCTTACCATTGCCAAACCAAGAAATATTCTTATAAAAGATTTTAGGTTAATGAAGTGGTTACTAGTACCTATTTCTAGTATGAAAACCAAGTAAAATTCAACATTCAACTTCATTATGGGAGTATCTTAGTGTTCTACTTAAGCAAGCACCCTTTTTTCTATATTAAGGAAAGAAAAAAATAACAATGCCTTACACTTAAAGAAGAAAAGTCTCAGGCATCCAATGATTGTAAGGCAGGGTAAGTGAAACTCTTGATACAAAACTCCCTAGTGGCATCAGTCTCTGCTTAAATGTTTCCTTCTCATGAAAAGAAATGACATGGAGCATATTCTACATTACCAGATGTTACTTTATGTTCAAACATGGATGAAATCTTGTCAGATTAGGTTGTGTAATCATTAAAATTTATAGGTTATTTATTAGCATCAATAGCTACATAAATACTGGAAACAATGTTTTATGCTGTCATCATCTTTGAATTTAAGAATAATGTCCTTAATTACATTTTTTGTAATATTAACTTTTGGTAAATATATGATGAACATAAAGAATATTAATTCTCATGTCCAAAGGTTATCTTTCAGAAAAGCTGCACAACTGCTGACTTTATATAGCAAGGAACTAAGATCCTTAGTAATTTAACTTTATTAAGTAACCTATGGGCCTTTTGCTTAATTTCTTTATGCCAAAATAGGAATGGAAATTCTCATAAAAGATCCATAACGAGTTAATCCATGTAACATATAAAGTACTGAGTTAATCCATGTAATATGTAAAGTACTAATCCATGTAACATGTAAAGTACAAAATGTCCATAATGAGTTAATCCATGTAACATGTAAAGTACTGAGAACAGTGCCTGGTATAAAGTAAGGACTCTATGAATACTACTGATCATTTTTTCTTAAAACAATTCAAAACATAGGGCCAGAGGATTAGCTCAGTGGTTCTGGTGCCTGCCTCGCAAGCGCAAGGTCTTGAGTCTGATCCCCGAAACCACATACAATGTTGGGTGTGGAGACTCACGCCCACCAACAATCGATGCCACATACCACAGTGCTGGGCGTGGTGGTTCACACCTGTAGTCCCAGCACTCAGGACGCAGAGACAGGATTGCTGAGTTCGAAGCTTGCCTGGGCTACATAGTGAGCTCAGAGCCAGCCCGAACTACAAAGTGAGACCCTGTCTCAAAAAAAAAAAAAAAAGTTAAAAACATAATGTTACTACTAAGTGTTTTTCAGTTCTATTTTGCCAAAGTAAATTTCAAATAATTTACAATACAACCATGTTCAATAATAAAATTAAGCACTGGTTTAAACACATGTATTACTCTAAGATGAAAAAAAGTAGTTTTTATTGCTCCTACGTGTCAAATAAAAATTTAGGGTAGTCACCCTAAATCTAGATAAAATACCATCTCTTTTACTCATTAGAACTACTATTTCTGGAAAACTTCCTATTTAGGTTGCACTTCAGAAGACTGGAGAAAATTATAGGACTACTACCACCTGTATAGTTTCTACCACTCAAGTATGTAACCAAAATTAAGCTTCTGGTACATTTTCTTTTTATATATGCTAAAATATATCCTATGTGCAAAACAACAGGTAAAATATTCACTCCCCTACTTTTTCATGTATCAATGCTGGCTAGTGCATTAGCGAACAAATATACCACAACTTATTCATTCTACTATTGACAGACATTTGGATTGCTTGAAGGCCTTTTGCTATTATGAATGAGTCTACTATAAACATTACAGTGTCTAGTGCACAGGTGTATGAATTGCTCTTGAGTGAATTCAAACCTCAACTTTAGAATTCTTTCATAATCTGAAATTACTAAGGGGGGAATTAAAGCACCTATCTCTACATAGCTTGTACCTGACAATATATACTGTTAGAAATTAAAACCAAATAATTTTTAAAATAACTAAAAAGTAAGCTCAATACAAACTACCATTAACAACTTATTTTTCTTTTTTACAAAACTGTATTTTTCAAAGCCAGGCATGGTGCTATGTGCCAGTAGCTATAGTTTCAACTACTCAGGAGACTGAGAAAGGAGTTCATTTGAGTCCAAGACGTTGAGACCAGTCTGGTCAATACAAAGAGACCATATCTTAAAAAAAAAAAGGTATTGAAACTGAGTTTTCCAAAATAAAAAAACTTAGCGAGAACAGTGGCATGCATTTTTCATTTCTGTAACTCTCTAATGTCTGACTTAACTGAAGCTTGTATTCTCACATCTGCTTCAGCATCTATCTCTGTTGTTCATTCATGAGAGTATGGGAATAAAAATAGCAAACGAGGGGCTGGAGATTTAGCTCAGTGGTTCCGCTGCCTGGCTCACAAGTGCAAGGCCCTGAGTTCGATCCGGTAACCACATACAATGCTGGGTGTGGTGACTCACGCCCACCAGCCATCAATACCACATACCACAGTGCCCGGCGTGGTGGCTCACACCTGTAATCCCAGCACTCGGGAGGCAGAGGCAGGAGGATTGCTGAGTTCAAGACTTGCCCGGGCTACATAGTGAGCTGAGGGCCAGCCTCAGCTATAAAGCAAGACCCTGTCTCAATAAAAAAAAGTTCCATAAATGTGTACCTATCTAATAGGTAAATAATAAAATAATAAACTCATAACTTTACAAGTTATTTCTCTAAATGCTGAATTTTTTTTCTATTTTTTCATTACAGAAGTCTCATTTATTAAAGTATGAATCCCAGACATGGAATATCCTGTGACTACTGTGTTCAACATTGTATCCTCAGCATTTGCAACAGCTTTAGTTTGCATTGGTAGGTACTCAATAATTACTGAACAAATAAACACAGAACATTTTAAGTTTCCTACATTCATTTAAGTGGGTCTCAATTTCAAACAAATACCTCTTATATAATAACTTCTTTATGTCTCAGCATGAAGTTAGCAAAACTGCATTCTCTTGTTTTTTTTGTTTTATTTTTTTGTAGTACTAGGGATCAATTCAGGACCTTGAGCTTGCCAGGCAGGTACAGTGCTTCTGAACTACTTCCCTGGGTCCTTAAATTTTCTTATCATTAGAAATTCTAAAGAATTTACTCTGTCCCATTAGATGGCTTTTTTTTTTCTTTTGAGACAGGGTCTCACTTTGTAGTTCGGGCTGGCCCTGAGCTCACTATATAGCCCCGGCAAGCCTTAAACTCAGCAATCCTCCTGTCTCTGCCTCTCGAGTGCTGGGATTACAGGCGTGAGCCACCATGCCCAGCATTGTATGTGGCTACCGGGGATAGAACCCAGGGCCTTGTGCTTGCGAGGCAGGCACTGGAACCACTGAGCTAAATCTCTGGCCCCTAGATGGCTTTTCTTAGTGTATACACAACAAATAAGTCTCAGCTATGGCCTAACTTTTTCTTGTAATATTATCAAATCACTACTTACTTTGGCTTTCTGAAAAAATAAACGGAAACATCCTCTTGGATCCACATTACAGTTTTTGGCCATTTCCATAATAAACTGCATTACAACAGCTTGATGTGCGATTTGTTCCATTAGAGCCCCTTTCTGAAAGTAAAATCAGATTAAAGTTATAAGAAATATCTTTAAAACTATATTTGATACACCAATTCAAATTTTTTTTTTTTTTTTTTTGACAGGGTCTCGCTTTGTAGTTCAGGCTGGCCCTCAGCTCACTATGAAGCCCAGGCAAGCCTCCAATTTAACAATCCTCCTGTCTCTGCCTCCGAGTGCTGGGATTACAGCCACCACACCGGGCACTGTGGTATGTGGTACTGATTGGCGGTGGGCATGAGTCACCATGCCCAGCATTGTATGTGGTTACCAGGGATGGAACTCAAGACCTTGCGCTTGTGAGGAGGTGCCGAAACCACTGAGCTAAATCTCCAGCCCCAAATTTAAAATATTTAAGGTGTTTTTATTTCATTTTATTTAGTTTTAAGTCATTCTGTGAACTTAGTTTATTATTATTTTTTTATGAGGACCAGTAACACTAAAGAGGAACTGTGCAAGTGTATTGATTTAATATAGTAATTTTTATTACAATAGTAAAATAAGCAATCAGAATTCTCCAGTGAAATTCAAGGGTCACATAATACCTGTTCAGCTTCTAGGTGAAAACACCATAAGATAAGATATTTAGCAGTTTCTTCACATACAAGGAATGGATGGTCAGACAAAAACCTCTGACTGTCATCCCATCGACTCAACATACCTGTAAAAAATGAAATCGTAAGTGTAAAAATATTTTCTGTCTTCCTGTAAGAGAAGAAATGGCATCTTAAAATGACTCTTAAAAGATAATTCATATTATCAGAATAATACAGTATGGCAAAAGGGCAAATGAAGGATAATATTCTTTAAAGCAATATCCAGTAGATTAAAAATAGCTTTCAAAATTCATAGAAAGTTTTGCTTCAGATATGGTAAAATGTTGATACCAATTTATGAAAATTTATCAACTGGCAGACCAACTGAGTTGGTATTATAATAGTAAATATCACAGAACCATTTCAGTAACGTTAGACATTTATGATATCTGTTCACATTCACAACAGGCAAAATTTTCAAATCTTAGTATTGCATACTGCAAAATGCAGATGTTTTGTTTCAAGATGTCAAACAAACCAAAAACTAAAGGTGTATCTACATCTTAAAATTAAAAGTCAGTATGACCAATTAATCATGGAATTGAGAAACTGTTGCATTTTAAAAATTATCTATTTTTATGTTGCCCAGGTTGGTCTTGAATGTTTCAGTTCAAATGATTCTTCTGCCTCAGTCTTCTGAGTTGCTGGGACTACAGATATGCAACACCACACCTGGCAAGGTTTTCACCTTTAACCTTGTCAAGTCAGTTTTATACTTGAGAAACTCAGTAACAGTACTGGCAGCTTTAGAATCCTTAGATTTACCCAAAGAAGTTTGGATGTTACAAAGCAATGTTCAAAGGTCTTTCTCAATATCTCGGTAGTAAATCTTTCCTCTAGATCCAAAATGAATTTCCATATACATATTGATTTCCACATCAGAACATAAAAACAAAACTGAAGACAAATTTTTACTGAGTATACACAACAATGCAGGGTATTTTGTTGAAAATACACGAGACAATTTTAAGATTTTCTTATAAAAATTTGTTAACTTTCACAAAGTTATTTCCCTGGCAATTCTTCACAAAATTATTTCTCAGCATTTTGGTGCAATGATTTTGTCATTTAAGATTCTGAGAAACAGAATGATTAAGTTGCTTAAAACAACTATAAGGTTAATGACTTCTTAGAGCTAGACTAATGAAAACATAATCACTTATTATACCTGAAGCCACAAAATAAATTCTAGGAAGCAGCTTGCCTTGGCTTTCCCGCACTTCTGAAGAGGTAATATTTCCAACTCTACCATCTACAGGGCACTGCTTGTCCTTTAACTTCTCCATGGCACTACTGTGATACACTGACTACTAAAATCCTATCCGTTTTGGTTCTTTAGCCCAAAGGATAATATAAGGGAGATAGCAACACTTGCAGAGACTATGAGGAAAGTGTTATTACAGCTTAGTGATTTTTAATTACCTATTTAACAGCTGAGATAAAATTCACATTTGAAATTGAACATATTTTGTATCTGAGAAGTATTTGTCATAACTTGATTTTAAAAAACACAATGAATTCTTAGGAAACTAAAAGTTACAAATAATCCTTACATACCTTTGTGGAAAAGGTGTAAAATTTTATGACAAAAGTACTTAAAAGGATCAATTGCTTACTGGAACAGAAGAGACCTGAAAAGACTGATGGTTTGGAATTTGTAGACAACATTGGTTAGGAAAACAGAATACAGAGCTAAAATGCCAAGCATCAGCTTCATCATGTAGTCCTTTAGACAAGTCCCTTTATATGCCTCCATTTCCTCAGGTGGAAAAGAGGGCTAAAAACAATACCTCATATAAAATTTTTGTGATGATTAAATGATACCAATTGATATAAAGTACTTAGAACTACTGCCTAACACATAGTGATTATGTACTAAGTGGTATTAATATAATAGTGAATAATTTATTCATATAACAAGTATCTATTAAGCTAATCCCCTGGATAAGGATAATCCTGTTTAAATCTGCTAGTCATTTTCTCTGAAAGCTTGAAAAACTTCACTTTGAAAAATTAGAGCATTATAGTTTTATTTTAACCCATTTACTTCCTTGATGAACATCTAAATCTCCATTCATCTATCAACTCTCAATATTCTGCACTTGAGGGGAGGGCATGGTGATGCACACCTGACAGGAGGTCTGCAGGAGTTATCACCTGTGCTACAAAGCAAGACCCTGTCTCAAAAAACAAAACAAAAATTTCTGCATTTGATTCTAAAATGGTATGTGTCCATGATTCCCTTTCTGCATTACACTTATAGAATGAAGTATTTTAACATCTGAAACTACATTATTCCTCTTCATCTTTCTAAGTGCTAAAAACTACCCAGCTAAACTGTTGATTCCCCAAGGAAAGATAGGACTTCTAGTATATTCTGGGCCCCACATTTCTTGTTTCTAAATCATTTATCAACCACCAGACAACTACTTTCACACCTATATTCTAGCACATAAACTTATCTATTTGAAAACAGAATCCATCTTCTCTCCATTTTATGTTTTCTGACCTCCATGTAAATCAATCAAACATTCTAGAAACTTTTCTGACATCACACTTACCACCAATTTAGTGGTTATATTACTATTATCTGTTAATATGACTAAGTTACAATAATAAACTTTTAGTGTGAACCACTCCTACAGTTCTTAGGATAAATACTTTAAAAATATGTTTTTCAGATTATAAAAATGAAATACACTCATTGTGAAAAATTTGAAAAGTTCAAAAAATAACGACCTACAACTGTACAAGAGGCACTTATTAACACTGACATATTTTCTCCCACGCTTATTTTTAAATTTGTAAATAAAAGTAAAATATCATACCTGTAATTTTTTATTCATCTCATTTCATATTCTATTTAGTACTTTATATTAAATATTTTTCAAAAATAAAATATTATTATGATTTCTTTTTTCCTCTTTTCTTTTTTTCTTTGATACTTTGGAGTTCAGGCTGGCCCTGAGCTCACTATGTAGTCCAGGCAAACCTCAAACTCAGCAATCCTCTTGTCTCTGCCTCCTGAGTATTGGGATTACAGGCGTGAGCCACCACGCCCGGCGCTACAGTATGTGGTAATGATTGCTAGTGGGCATGAGTCACCATGCCCGGTACTGTTGTATGTGGTTACTGGGGATTGGACCAGGAACCTACACTTGCTAGGCAGGCACTGGAAACACAGAGCTAAACGTCCAGCCCTTTATTATGATTTCTGAAATCAATATACATATTTAAAAGAAGAGGTAGATATTCATCTTTGGCACAAATGAAAAAGATTATTTCAATGATTTTTAGATAAATGCTTATATCTTTTGATAAAATTTCCAGTGACAACGTACTACACACAGGTTGAAAAATGCTGAATCAGAGTTAACTTTTTGCTGTCATTGACAATGATGTGCTAAAAAACAGATGAAGGCTGGAGATTTAGCTCAGTGGTTCCAGTGCTTGGCTAGCAAGTGCAAGGTCCTGAGTTCAATTCTGGTAACCACATACAACAATACCGGGCATGGTGACTCACGCCTGTAATCCCAGCACTCAGGAGACAGAGGCAGAAGGACTGCTGAGCTCGAGGCTTGCCTGGGCTACATAGTGAGCTCAGAGCCAGCCTGCACTACAAAGCGAGAACCTGTCTGGGAAAAAAAAAAAAAAAAAAAAAAAAAAGCAGATGAATGAAAAAACATCTCTAATGATCACAGTGATATTACAGATACATATAACCAAATAAAACTGTTTTGTGAACTTTAAGTGAAAGCAGGATATGTGTCTAAATTAATATCTTGTATTTATAAAATGTGATTCAACTAAATAAACTATGTGGGAATGTAGGAAAAAATTAGATTTCAAAAGTTTCATAGTCCTCTTCCATAACAGCTGTACCATTTACTATTAGACAGTAAATTCCATCTATAGTGTAAAAGCAACACAAGAAAGATAGTGAACAAACAGTATAAGGAAGTTAGGAAGAACCCTAAAGAATCTAAGGGAGTATTAGTGGGAAGCCCCCTGTATCCCAACCCAGCACCCACTTACTCCATTTGTCTTCAAGAATTTGGAATGCAATCCAAGTTTGGAAAATCTTCATTTGGAAGTTTAATTAAAGCTGTTATTCCAGAAGTGTTTAAAGGAACGTATCTTAGTCACCATTAAGGTAAATATTATTTTGCTTTACTGCAATAAGTATACACCATCAGAAGCATTCACTTTCACTGGCTTGCCTCAGCTCTCTATCACTCTGTGCCATAACTTAGTCAATGAGAGATTTTGATGATCTCATTATCCCACATGACTATAAGCTGATCCACTCTGCTGATAGAACATGGTGAACAAAAAGTGGCAAGTACCCCAGATGCCTTGATTAAGATACAGCATGCCAGAGAATGTAAAATACAACACATGAAAATTTTGGGAGCCTACTACCTTAGTAACATTTCTGTGGATCCAATGTGCTGCAGCAAGTAGGGTATCTCCTCCAAAGTGAAAAGTCAATGTGCATTTCCACTAAGAAACAGGCACAATGTGAATCTGGGAGTGGCTATCAAGTCTGGTTGGGTTTGAAGACAGCAAGGCTCTGGTTAGTATTACAAGATGAAGTACTGGATGATCACAATATGCAAGGGCAAAACAATTGCTTATTAATCACCTGTGGATGCCAGGTCAGCCTTCCCTCAGCTATCCCATTAAATCCACAATAGTTTCATAAACTAAAGGGTCTTGGTAGCACAGTTTTGAGATTATGCACAGATTTAATAGAATAAACTATCCTCATGAAAATGTTTTAATATTACAATCCAATAAGGCCAATGAATATCTAATTTGCTAGTAGCAGAAACAATGCCAAAATCTCAATATGGCACCATACAATGGAGAAGCTATCCAGCCATTGAGAATCAAATAAAATATCTTGATCCCATTTCATCTTGGAGAAATCAGTAATTCCTACCTTGAACAAGCCCGTTCTGTATCTGGAATTGCCCTCTTCTTTCACTATTTTTGTACTTGTAATACATTGGCGGTCTTAATTACTCACCAAACCCAAATGTTTTTTAACTGATTTTTCAACAAAAGAAATGAAGACTATGGGCTTGGGCTCATGAAATTCACTGGTCTTATGAACATCATTACTCAGAAGTAGCAGGTTTTAGAGTGGTGAAAGGCTTATTAAAAACTCAGTGCGGGTATATTCCAACATTTTATGAGGTTAGAATATTTCCCCACATAAAACTGCTTTTGATCAAAGAACTCAGTTTATGACAAGAGTAAGGGAGTTTCTCAGCTACTAAGTTTCATGACTCTAAAGCAACTTGCCCAGAGAATGCCAACTGGGAAAAAAAAACACTTGGAGGGATGCTATTCTGTCAGATGTATCATGTGCTCTGAATGAACAGATAGCACATATACGTGTATTTCCTACAGCTAAACACACAAACCCAGGAAATAAGGTGTATAGGTGGGAATGGCAACTTACATAGTACAACTAAGACTCATCTGCAAAGTTACTGCCTTGTACCTCTGACTCAAAGCTCTACTTCTTTAAAAATTTTAATATCTGTCCAAAAAATGACTATCTGTTCCTTTTTTCTGAACACAGAGAACACTGCAATGGTACTATGCAGAAATGTAAAATTTGTTTGTGTTAATTTCTTTAGGTACAACTCTGGACCTAAATATACATTTTTTTCTTTTTTAGCATAAGAAAATATGAATGTGATGAAAAGTTGCACAAAAGGGAAAAACCGAAAGTCAGTATCCATTGTATTTACATAACTAAGCATAATAAAATTCTACATTTGGGAAGGAAAAGCCAATAGAAAAAGATTTCAGAATGCCATTTATAATGTTCATGAACACAGTACAAATAAAAATCACTTTTCTCAAGTTAACACATTACTTGGGAGCAAAAAATATGCTTTGAACTTGAACTCCTAGCATTTTCCAGTAGTATTTTAACTTGGGAAGTATCAGACTACTTATAATTCTCAGAACACAACATGCTGTTTCCTGATTCTACATGTCTTCATCCTACTGTCACTGCCTTTTCTACACAGAAAATTCCCACCTTTTCTTCACAGAAATAATATACTGCTTTGTCTGAGAAGCCTTTGGTTATATTAATTTTATCCCATTCCTCCCCCAAGAGACAAGGATTTCTCAGTTCTTTTCAATCACATTTCTATTACTATATTTACAGAGTAATATAGTTCAAGGTCCTACTCACATGACATGCATCATATCCAAAATCTAAATAAAAATAAAAGCAACTAATCTTTTAACATAAAAAGCATGTATCAAGGAAGCAAAGAGGAAAAAGAAGAAACCAAAGAGTAGAAAAATGAAAAACTGTCTTAAAGGGTTAGTATTAATAGATTAAATTCTGTTTCTCTTTCATCTATCTCTTATTGCCCAAAATAGGTTTAACACAAGATCTATGAAAATTACCAGTAGTAGCTACACACCTGCAGTTTGTCATGTACCTTCTTTTGGGCTTTCAATTTACAACTCTGTTTTTTGCACCAATACAAATGATGCTAACATTACAAAGAAGGAAATTCAAGGAGTAGACTCACCAAAATGTCTGATTTTTTGCTCATATTTCTGCATGAATGATTCTGATTTATCTTCATCCTCTGTTTCTTTTCTTTTATCTTGATTAATAAAACTCTGGAAGTTTTAGAAATTAAAATAAGATTTTTATATTCAAATTGAATCTTCCTTCTTAGATACTGAATGTGTATCAGTCCCGCTACAGATAATATAAATGTGGGATAGTAATATTATACTATGTTACTGTTAAACCATTCATTTAAAAAATTGCAATTTTTTTCATTTTAGAGTTTCATTAGCTTTGTTTAACATGGATATATATATGTAGGAAATTACAGGTTTATATTAGAAATCATGCATGAAAACCAATCCCTTGGTTAAGCCTTATTATATAGAAAGATCCTTTACATGCATAATTTACACCTGCATTCTTTTCTATAAATACTTCCAACTCTACTCTCATTTTTAGACATCTTGCTGGAAAAAAACTCAGTAATTCAAAGTACATAAAGAGCAAGTATACCACTATAAATTCTTTCAGAAGAGATAAACCAAAATTAGGCCTTGTTGGACTTCTAATTATTTTTCTTTAAATTGATTTTATTGGTACATTTTATATACATGTTATGATCACAGGTGACATTGAGAATTTGTACCAGTGCAAAACACAACTTAATTCTCATTTCTTCCATCCTCCTGTGCCCAAACCTCCACCCCCAAACGCATAAACTTTGTTTCCTTTTAACCATATTTTTTTCTTTCCCTTCTTTACTTACCTCTACCTCCTTTTCCCTCTGAATATTTTACTATTTCACAATGCCTATTATACATTTTAGAATGTATTCTATTTTCTAATTATTTTTTCTTACGACAGGATAAACAGTTTGATTCCTGAACTTAAGTATGAATTTCCACTAAAGTACTTACTTTCTGTTAAACAAGTCATAAAACAGATCAAGAATGTTTTCATGTAGCCAGCAAAACTGCTAGAACAGTGCCTTAGAACATTCTGTGATCAACTTATACTGATATTATCAATGCCAAAATGAAAATACAAAACAGGTCTCTGCTAGTGTACAGTCAGGAAGCAACAAAAGTTTATATATTTCAAAATACGAGCATTTCTCTTTCACAAATATTCCACCATCTAGACTAGCACTATGTAACAGAAGTATAAGCCAAATCATGGACAAGTTTTCCATTTGCCACATTACAAAACTCAAAAAAACAGATTAAGTTAATAACCTATATTAAACTTAACATACACATTATCATCATGTAAGCAACACAAAAACATAATATTTTAATTTTTTGATACCAACTCACTGAAATCTGATATATATTTTATACTTATAGCACATCTTAATTTGAACTACATTTTATAGCACATGTGAGTGGTGGCTACAAAGTTGAATTTCAGACATCTAGACCAGTTTTCACAAGTCCATAGATCCCAGACAAAACCAATGTAAAATTTTGAGGAAATGATTGGAATACAGATAGTCTTAATTAATTTGCAGGCTATGTTAGAAATTAAACTGAAAGAAAGAAAGCCAGTGGTACATGAAAACATTTTCTTTGTGATAACTGGTAAGAGACATTAACTTTACAAAATAAATAGCTGCTTTATGCAATCCCGATTAAAATCCCAATAGCATATTTAACAGAACTAGAGAAAATTGTCCAAAAATTCATCTGGAATCACAAAACACCTAGAATAGTAAAATCAATTCTAAGCAACAAGGACACATTGGGGGGGGGTATTACAATCCCCAACTCAAAACTTTTCTATATAGCCACTGTGATAAAAACTGCATGGTATTGGCAAAGTAACAGACCCGAAGATCAATGGAAAAGATTGGAAGATACAGATACAAATCCAGATAAACTAAGCCACTTCATCTTTGACAAGTGGAGGAAAGATAGCCTCTTTAACAAAAGATGCTGAAAAAACTGGGCTTTAACCTGCCAAAGACTAGAGCTAAACCTATCTCTGTCACCATGTACAAAACTATAATTAAAGTGATTACAGACTTAAATGTTAAGACAGAAACACTAAACCTACTGAAAAATAGGTTAGGTAAAACTCTTGGAGACATTGGCTTAGAGAAAGACTTTATGAACAAAACCTTTATAGCATGTGATCTAGCAGAAGAAATCAACAAATGGGATCTCTTTATTAAAAAGCTCCTGCACAGAAAGGAAAGCACCAGCACAGCAAAAAGAAAACCAACAAATTGGGAAAGAATCTTTACCAGCTGTCTCTCAAAGGCCTACTATCTAGAATATATAGAGCTTAAAAAAATCAGTCCCCCTAAATTTAAAGACTCAGTTCAAAAATGGGCAGCTGAAATGAGCAGACACTTTTCAGAGGAAGAAGTAAAAGCTGACAAGAAGCATATGAAGAAATGCTCAACATCACTGGTCTTTTGAGAGATACAGATGAAAACAACACTAAGATTTTTTCTTACTCCACAAAGAATGGCTGCTATCTCAAAATTAGCCAGCAACAAACGCTGGCAAGGCTGCAGAGAAAAAGGAACCCTTTTCCACTGTTGGTGGGAATGTAGACCTCTATGGAAGTCAAGTGTGGAGAGTCCTAAAAAACCCCCCTAGGATTATAGGTCCCATATGACCCTGCTATTGCCCTGCTAGGAATATAGACAAAAGAATTAAGAGAATCATATCACAGTGACATATGTGCACCTATGTTCATAGCAGCTTAGTTTGTGTTAGCTCAATCTTGGAAACAACCCAAATATCCATCAACTGGAGACTGGATAAAAAAGATATGATTTTTCTATAAAATGGAGTATGACTCTGCCTTAAAGAATGATGTTCGAGTCATTTATACCTAAATGGACATAGCTTCATGACATACTCACAAATGAAATAAACAGGTCACAGATGTATAAATATTGTATCTGTTCTCTGGTGTGAGAAACTGTAGATGTTAATGAGTTCTAGAATGTATGATGGATATTGTGAAACAGAAAATATTCAAAGGGAAATGTGGTAGAGGGGTGAGTAATGAGGGGTGAGGAAAAAATTTGATGGTAATAACAAAAACGGAAACAAAGCTTATGTATTTAGGGGGTGGGGGGTTGTGGGGTGGGTAGGGGAACAGGAAAAAATGAGAATTAAATCATGTCATATACTATACAAATTCCCATTATTGAGTGTGTTCATGATGTGTATACAATGTACCTATAAACAAAAATAAACTAAAAAAAAATACTGCCTTGACCATTTCCTCTTGGAAGAATTTATTTTAGTTTTGGGGTAAATGCAAAGTACAAATAAACTTATTTGTATAAATTTATTTGTACTAACACTTAAGAAGACACTTGGACCAACACATACACAGAGATAGAATTAGATAATGATCCTGTTGTGGGGCAGAAAAATGTATATCAATTAGTACATGTATGAAGAAAGTCTATAAAAGATACTATTAACAAAGATTATGTGTAGGTAATGGAACTAAAGGGTAAAGAAAGCTTTTCAATTTTTATTTTCCTTATTAATTTTAAAACAAGCATGTTATACTACTAAACTTTTTCTCAAAAAAGAAGATACTGATAGGACCAGTGGTGATACACTGGCCCCTTGTGTGTTACTAACTGGTGCAAAAGAACTAGAGCTGGTCCATAAGGTGGCAAGTAAGAATATTCACGTTTTGAGTGGATGACAGGAGGACAGAAAAAAGTGGGTTATATATAGGATGAAAAATCTATATAATAATGCTTAACAATACAGCGAGTGTGGTCTTAGACAAAAATGAACAGTTTATCCTCAAAGCCTAAGGGTTATGTTTAGTACAATACAATACAAAGAAGTATGCCTTTATACATTAGCATAAAGTATATGCATTTCATTGTCTCAAAGGACTCCAAACTGAAGATTTAAATACTTTATTTTTTAATTTCAAATTACATTCCTTGAGCATTACACAACTGCATCTGTTGGACTTTATATGTAAGATTGGTGCATCTCAAAATGTTACCTAAAAACTTAAGCAGAGATGGAGAGTAAGGGAAAGTATGGATGAATAAGATGGCAGAATCATGACAGCATGTACAACATGGGGCTCATCTGTTTACTTATGTATACTGAAACTTTCCATAATAAAAAGGCTCAAAAAGGTCCAAATTCATTCTATATAATAAATACACAATTACGGGAAATAACATTGGAAGGCCTTTCTTTCTCCATATAAAAATATTCCTATCATCCTTGCTCAGGCAACAATAAAAGTAGATAATATACAAAATCTACTCCTGTTGCAAAGCTAAGAGCTCTTAGCTTCTAGTACTGCTTCAAGACAAATGGCAAAGTGGAAAAAAATGAAAATAAGTGTACTCATGAGTGTTTTCATTGACTTATTAATGTTTCTCCAAAATAAGTACTAATGTAGTTACTATATACACGTTATCATTTTATCCCATACGAAAAACAGTAGCTCACAAATTTTTAGGTCTTGCTTTCTTCCCCCTTTAAATTCATTTCAAAATAACACTTTTTTTTCTTTTTCTTTGCAGTACCAGGGATTGAACTTAGGTCCTTGTGCTTCCAAAGTAGGTGTGGTAGCACTTGAGCTAAATCCCCAGCCCTCAAAATCAATCTCTAGAAACTGTTTTCAAATGAAAAACAAGGGTATAACTGTGAAGAGTTTGAGATATATGTGATTTTGGAAGGTCAACCAGAGGCTGGAGATTTAGCTCAGTGGTTCTGGTGTCTGCCTTGCAAGTGCAAGGTTCTGAGTTTGATCCCCAGTACCAAAAATAAATTATATGCACATCATTTTCATTCTCTTTTTTTTTTAATTTTTTGAGATAGGTTCTCACTTTGTAGTTCAGGCTGGCCCTGAGTTCACTATGTAGCCCAGGCAAGCCTGGAACTCAGCAATACTCCTGCCTCTGCCTCCTGAGTGCTGGGATTACAGGTATGAACCACTACGCCCTGCACTGTGGTGTGTGGCACTGATCGCTGGTTGGCATGAGTCACCACACCCGGTATTGTTGTATGGTGGTTACTGTATCGAACTCAGGACCCTGCGCTTGTTAGGCAGCTGCCAGAACCACTCTGGCCCTGCTAACACATTCTTAAGATATTATTTTATGTAATCTTCACACCTACCCTACATAGTTGAAGAAACCACTGCTTCGACATAGTAAGTGACTTGACCAAGGTCATAAGGCCAACATGCAACAAAGCTAAGATCTGAGACAATCTGACCTAAGTCCACACTATATTATATGCTGCAGCCATGCATTTGAACCAAGCAATAGCCAAATTAAGACTCTACCATGGGTGGGTACAGTTTTCTATAACACGTACTTTTTTAGAAACTAACAAAATCAAGAATCATTTACAGGACTCTGCTGCTTTGCAATCAAATATGTACAGACACATAATTTTTCAACAAGCACTTTTTTATAAACTATCAAGAATCATTTACAGGATTCTATTTTGCCATCAAATATGTACAGACACATATTTTTTCTTTTTATTTGGCTCAAAAAAAGATCATACCTTATTAAAAACATCCTTGCTAACGGCATCCACATTCCACAGACACATTCTCTCTCTCTGTACTAGAGCTTCTTCTTTTTGTCGCCATTCTTCTTCCCGCTGCCTCAGTTCTGATACGGCTGTTTGTGCTTTGGCATATTCTTGATCCAAGGACTCAGAGTTATGCAGTGCTAAACTACCAAGTTTCTGCTGAGCTTCAGCAAGATTCCATTTACATGCCACAGAGCTCTTCACAAACTCTGTCTGCTTTTGGCAAGCCAGCTCAATTTCATGGCTATACATCTGGATGAAAAATAACACTCAGTAAGAAATGAAAAAGGAAACAAATGTTTTTGTAACACACAGCTTTTTTTTTTTTTTTTTAGTACTGGGGACTGACCCAGGTCCTCTGAACTGAACTGCATCTCCAGCCCTTCTTTTATTTTTTAATTTGAGACAGGGTCTTGCAAAATTGCTCAGGCTGGGCTTAGACTTGTAATCCACCTGCCTCAGGTTCCCAGAATGCTGGGACCAACTTTTTTTTTTTTAATTCAAAGAATTTGTTCTTTTTTAGTATGCAGAGTATCCTGTATTCTTCTATGTCTACAGTTAGATTTTTACATTATGAACTTTATTTCATCAACAACAATCCAAATCATCTTTGTTAATCTACAGCCCTCCCCCAACAATTAACAACACCACAAAGCCTGGCAACTATCAGAGTGATTTGCATTTAGTTGGAATTCAACAAATATGATTTATAGTCTTCATAAATTTAAACCAGCAGAAAGAGAATGAAGCATAAGTCTAGTTCATCACCTGTATGCTCCACATGCCAAGAATCAGACCTTGAGAATTTTATTCTACAAGTGATTCATGGTGCAAAGAACCTCCTTACACTTTGGTTTCTGTTTTCTTTCTGGATTATCCCAATCCTTGGTAATATGAGTTCTTACTGGACATTTCTATTTATAGTAATTATGCTAGATTGCTATTCTTTAACTTAATCAAAATAGGCAAAGTTATTTATATTAAAAAATGTCGGGCCAGAGATTTAGCTCAGTGGTTCTGGCGCCTGCCTTGCAGGTGCAAGGTCCTGAGTTCGATCCAGTAACCACATACTGTGCTGGGCCTGGTGACTCACGCCCACCAGCAATCAATACCATATACCACAGTGCCAGGCATGGTGGCTCACACCTGTAATCCAGCACTCAGGAGGCAAAGGCAGGAGGATTGCTGAGTTCGAGGCTTGCCTGGGCTCCATAGTGAGCTCAGGGCCAGCCTGAACTACAAAGTGAGACCCTGTCTCAAAAAAAAAAAAAAAAAGCCAACTATTTCTTCTCTACTAAGCTTCTGCTCCACTCAGCAGTAATTCACTAGTATATTAATTACTATACATACACAATATGAGATGTTTAATTACTTATATTCTTGGCTCTATAAAACAGAAGCTAAAGGTACATTCTTTATGACTTCTTGCCCAAATGTAGAACAACTTCAGACTACTTTCCTGAATAATTCTCTCCCCAATCTGTTTTCATATCTGTTTCACTATTCAAGCCCTTGTAATTTTACACCTGAATTATCTAAATAACCTGCCTTGTCTGAAGCCATTCTCCTTCACTACACTTCAATGAGGCACTGTTTCCTTTTGGAAAACTTCTATTTCTGTTCCAGATTCTGGCATCCCTTAAACTTTTTTTTATCCATTTTCTCCCCAGCCAAGTAATTCAGATTTCTATAGTGGAGATTTTCACATAATATTGTATAGTATAATACTTATTTGTTTTTTTAACCATCAGCTTTTTTTTTTT
>PVIC010002055.1:0-31819 GCA_004025085.1 Thryonomys swinderianus | reverse complement strand
TGGGGATTGAACTCAGGACCTTGCGCTTGCGAGGCAGGTGCCGGAACCACTGAGCTAACCCTCCGGCCCGAGATGGGAATCTTCTTAGGTCAGTAAGTTGTCCGGACTGGGCTTCAACTACTGCTTAAGCCTTCCAGAGTGCTGGAATTTTAGGCAGCTACCATTATGCCACCTATCAAAATCCTTGAGGCATTAGAATTCAATAAACATTCTATGCATAAATCTCTTTGCTTCAACTGGAATGGTGGTGGTAAAGAATTCTGAGGCAAGTACCAAGCAAGGCCCCTATGTCTTGGCCACATTTTCAGTCAAATTCAAGGTTTCTATTGGGGCACCATTACTATTCTGATACTTTATTTACTCAATCATCAGGTTCAGAGCCTAGGTACCTTATATCCCTAAATAACCAAGTAAAACACTCATTTCTACTTTTTACTATCTTAGAAGTGGATCAAGAGTACCTGTAGACTATGTTTAGACATGGGGTCATGAAAAAAATGAAACTTTAGCCAGGTGTGGTGGCACACACCTATAATCCCAGCACTCGGGAGGCAGAGGCAGGAGGATTGCTGTGGGTTTGAGGATTGCTTGGACAATATAGTGACCTCAGAGCCAGCCTGAGACCCTGTTCTCAAAAAAAAAAAAAAAAAAAAGCCATAACAATTTAAAAAAAGACAAAGCTATACCCATAAAAGACACATGAACAGAATATCTTATGTTTTCAAATTATGTGAAAACAAATATTTATTTCTCAAAAGTATTTAAACATGGTTTTATTTAAATTCTTTTTTACCCACCACCTAGACACCATGAAAAAACTAATGTGTATTTGATTGATTCAATTAAAAAATTAGGTTTTATTTTAGTTCATGAATATACCAAAGTTATAGAGGAACATAATTATCTTTTAATGACAAATTCTGAAAAGGAGCTGTTGGCATTAAAGACTACAAATTTTTTTTTTTTTTGAGACAGGGTTTTGCTTTGTAGTTCAGGCTGGCCCTGAGCTCACTATGTAGCCCAGGCAAGCCTCGAACTCACCTCCTGAGTGCTGGGATTACAGGCTTGAGCCACCAAGCCCAGGTACAAATGTAATTTTACATCAACTTCCCAAAAGGGATCTTTATATTCCAACTAATCTTGACACTGGATCTCAGACCCAATAACCACTTACTGCATTAAGATATATAGATTCTCTCACTTAACAAAAATTAAAGCAAAGCTTAAAAACAAGAAAGGACTTATAGCTGAGTATGGAGGCACATGGCTATAATCCCAGCACTCCGAGAGGAGGAGGAAGGAATTCCATGTTCCAGTCTAATATAGACAACAAAACAAGACTTGTTTCAAAATAACATATTTTTTTAAAAAAGGTGGATATGTAGCTCTGAGTGAAGACCTTGGGTTCAATTCCTAGTACTTCAAAAAATAAAATTTAAAATGTTTTAAATGCCTGTTGACTGGGTTAAACATTTTATTCCTTCTTAAGATTTCAATCCAAAAATTTATATTCTATAGCCAACTAGACAAGTAAATTTGCAATAAACTCATGAACTTCAAATTCAAATTTTAATACCATTTAAGGGTAGTTCCAGCCAAATAAAGTTTTATGGTATTTCTCAGGATGGTCATGGAGTCAGGGTGGGGAAAAAATGCTGGTCTAGCTGCAAGAAGTTCTAATTTTGATCCTGTCACTCAAAATGTTCATGAAAATCGCTTTTACTTATGGAGATAAGCTTATTCACTTCCAAAATCTGTTTTCCCCAAACAAGTTTATGAGTGCACAGGTAAAAAAAATACACTGATATTTAAAATTATGAGTTTCTCTGAGCTTTCTTTTGTATTCCAACCACAATGCACTGAAATTCTTGCGGCCTTTTCTTCCAGATGCCTTCAAAATTGATAAGAGCAACTGCTATTCATTCTTTCTCTGTAAAGCAATATGTGTTCATATTCTTTTATGTAAAGATGACACTAGCAATCCATAATTAGTGGGTGACTACGGACCCATCAACTCTTATTCTGCCTTACTTTCTCACTGACTGGCTGGCTCAAGTACAATCTCGTTATGAAACAGCATTTTTTTTTTTTTCTGTGAGGGGCCAACTAACCTCGCTAGTTGGACATAAACTGGCAACCAATTTAAACCATTCACTTCATTAACATCTAGCAAAATGAGTTTTGAAAAAATTTCTATTGTTACATTTTCCACAAAGCCTCATAGGCAGGCATGAAGCCTGTGATTCTGTAGTATAATCCAAAACACACTCAGGTTAGGGGAAAAATAACAGAATAAGGTGATGTGCTATCTAAGCACCCTCTAGATGAAAAATCCTAAGTGATAAATCACATTTAAGTAAGTTTCAGAGGTAGGAAAGCTTGGTTGAAAAACTACAGCATCAGATAAGGGAGAAGTCTGAAAATAACGTGTGTGTGCCTATATGTTTTTATTGGGCAATGACACAAAGCAAAACTAAGAACAAACCAGTAAAGATGGTCACGCGAAGGAGGAATATAGGACAGCATCAAAAGCCAGGTATACAGACTTTGCTCAGAAGTCAACGTGCACCAAAGAGCAGGACTCAATGTAACGTTATGGTACAATCGCTCCCAGTTCCTAACAACTGTACAACTGAGATGCATAAGAGGACAAAGGGTCAATATTATACAGCACAAGCCACCCCAAATCTGAGCGCTGTCAGCAAAGGAGCTGGAGGAACGTCTTCCAAGATTGAGGAAGAAGCATCTAAGGTGAAAGGAAAAAAGGTGTGTGTGGAGCTTAGGAATAAATATAAGCCCCCTACTCTTCTCCCAGAACGTGCTGCAACAGGGGTGGGATGGCATCGGCCCCCCGGGTCCAAGGGGTTGGGGTGGCCGCACAACTGGGCAGAGAAGCGGGTCGGGGAGGCCCGGCCCTCTCGGGGCTTGGCGACAGCATCGCCCCATTTCCCGGCAGAACGCGAGCCCGTCTCACCTGCGCGTCACCGCCCGGCAGCGGCGGGCAGCGGGGAGAACCCGGGGACACGTCCAAGTCACTCTCTTCCTCAGCTTCACCCTCCGCTCGAGGGAGGCTCCACGGTCCCGGCGGCGGCCACGGTTGCTCCATGTCCCGCTGGCTTTAGCCCTAAAAACGCCACTGCCGAAGGACTTCGAGTGAACAGAACCTGCTGCACGAATTCACGAATTAGGCAGCTTCAGCCGGTCGGGGCCGTTACCCAGAATCCCTCTGCTGGTCGCGACGCGACGCACACCTCGCACGGGCCTAGGTCGCGCCACCAGCACACGCCGGAAGAAGATGTTCGACTTGTGGCGTCACTTCCGGCTGGGTCGTGGCCATGGAGACGGAGGCCCGAGGTTCGAGTTGAAACTAGCCGGTTCTAGAGCGCTACTGGTTTAAATTTCCGGTCTTTAATTCATTGAGTGCGGTCGCTTTAGCCTGGGGTTGGTGAGACGTTTGATAGGCCAGGTACCTGCTTTCTCTTATTCTTTGCCGCGTTAACAGTGGATTCTGAATGCCGAGAGGGATTGACCATGTCTACTTTGCATGTTTAAAACTGCAGTTCATTTCCGTATGGTTGATGTGTAAACCAATACTGTAGGTCTAAGGCGAGTGGAGGGTAAAAGTTTAAAAAGCAGATCCAGTTTTCCATTCATGTCCAATTAGTACCAACCAGCAAGCTCTGCAAAACTTGGCTAAAGAGAGGACACCTTAGATAAAGCGAAGCACCTACGAAATGTTAGGACAAATAAGGCCAAAAGCATAGGAATAAGGAGGGCTTCGTGTAGTCCTCCATTATCTCTACTCCTAAAGACTGGTCCTTGCATTCTTCTCTTTTTTTTTTTTTTTAAAGAGACCCAACTGCTCTGAGATAACACCTTTCGGGCCTCGCTGCCCTATACGTAGAGACCCACATAAGAACAATGAAATACCACTTTTTCAGTCAATTTTTGGAATTGGTGAATGGCAAGTGTTAACCAAGATGTGAGGAGATGTAATTGGAGCGAATGTCATTTGTATAATGTTATTTGTATATTAACCATTTAGGGAAGCTTGAATGCATCAATTCAGCATGTTTACTACGAGGAAATTATCTGAATTATTTTGCACCAGTATCCAAAGATTTGCCTACAAAAATGTTCCGCTGTGGTAAGAAAAAGCAATATATACACAATAGAGGAGCTTAAATATATTATTGCATGTTAATACAATGGAGTATTAGACTTTAATCACAGATCTAAGTGTGCATATACAGAAACTCCAAAATGCATTGAATTTAAAATCAGTTGCAGAATTAGATATTTGTATATAAGTGTGGAGAGATTGATCTTAAGTTGTGTGATAACAAGTCTGTATGTGTATTTCTGTGAACTTCTCAGAGGGTATTAAAAAAAAAAAGATTACCTCGGGTAGTTAAGGCTGAAAAGTTTCTGAGAACCCCAGTACTTTAAAGAAAAAAAAGGCACATTTTTTTCCTTTGTTTTTTTCAAAGCCTCAAAGGACTTGCAGCAGTGCCTGTAATAAAGCAAATTAATTCTACATAATACTAAATACAAAGCTGTTGGTGTGGGAGATAGTAATGGCTTTCTTCTTTTCTTTACTTCTCAGTCTCTTAGTCTTTTAGCTGACATCTAATTTTAGAATTCCTACACTTTTGATAAGTGGAATCTCTGTTCCTGTGGCTTAAAATATATCTGTATACTGATATTTCCCAAATTGAAATCCAAGCCCTGCACCTACCCTGGCATTTCAGACTACTGTCTACCTGATGAGTTTATGTCTCTATTTGAGTGGCTCATGCACATTTGAAATGTAACACATCCAAAAAAGAGTTCTGAAGTCCCTCCTTTTCCCAAGCCTCTAGGTACTGTACTCCAGGTCAATAGATGGTACCACTGTCAAGTACAGAGATTGGGCTTATTTCTACCTCTCCTTCACCTCTCATTTCATATTGTCTCTAAACGAACAGCAAGTCTAATTGTTTTTAATCTCCAAATACATCTTGAATCTGCTTCTCCCAGCTTTACTACTTTCTTCTTAGGCCAGGCCACTGTGATGTTTCTTCAGGACCACTGGAGTGGCCATCCATGCATGTGTTCTGTTCCTGCTCCTGAAAAAATCTCTTCAGACAGTTCAAGGCATACTTCTGCCATGTCATTTATATGTGTGCAATGCAAATAACTGTATCCCCAGCCATAACAGTCTTAATCCATAGAGTATTTATTTTATTTTATGAAAAGGATGAAGCCACGTGGTCTCAAGATAGACTGGGTATTTTGCCGATTTTGTCACTGACTTATTTCTTTTTTTTTTTTGCTTTTTGAGACAGGGTCTCGCGTTGTAGTTCAGGCTGGCCCTGAGCTCACTATGGTGCCTAGGCAAGCCGCCGCGAACTCAGCAGTCCTCCTGTCTCTGCCTCCCGAGTGCTGGGATTACAGGCATGAGCCACCACATCCGGCACTGTGGTATGCGGTGTTGATTGTTGGTGGGCGTGTCTCCACGCCCAGCATTATATGTGGTAACCGGGGATTGAACTCAGGTCCTTGCGTTTGCCAGGCAGGCGCTGGAACCACTGAGCTAACCCTCCGGCCCTCACTGACTTATTTCTATCCCTTCTCTTCACAATTATAAGTATGTTGATTTTCATCTTCTGGCTAGTTACATCATGGTTATGGAAGAGCTGCCGCAGCTACGAACTTCATTTCTTTTTTTTTTTCCTTTATTCTTTTATGAAAAAATAAAACAAAATTTGTTAGCAATATAATAGAATAACAATCCTAATACACTGTGTATTGTTATCTTCAAAGTAGTTATTCAGAGTATCAGATATTGACAAAAACAAAAAAGATTCTTACAAATAAGAAACAAACGTGTTAGCACAAAAGGTTCTTTTCAATGAACTAAGAAACACTAGTAATATAAATAAGACATTAAAATATTTTTTAAGTAATGAAGTAGGTAATTTGGGGAAACACTTGAATCTCCCCACTTCCTATTTATACTTCCTATTTATACTCATTTGCATATATATATACTTTGAGTTTCTTGTATAAGAGAAGCCATGCAATATTTAAGTTTGTGTGTCTTTATTTCACTTAATATATTCTCAATTTACATGTATTTACCTAGAAATTGTTCACGTTTATCTTTCTTTATGGGAGAGTAGGACTCCATTGTGTCTAAATACCACACTTCCTTTATTCATCTGTTGATGGACTATATGCTGTTTCCAAGATCTAGCTATTATAAACTGCTGTTTTAAGCATGAGTATGCATGTAGTTCTGCCATATGATGATTTTCTCTCTTTTGGGAAGATTCTTAGAAGGGGAACAGCTGGGTCAAATAGGATTTCTATTTCTTTCTTTTTTCTTTTTTTTTTTTTTGTGACAGGGTCTCGCTTTGTAGTTCAGGCTGGCCCTGAGCTCACTATATAGCCCAGGTAAGCCTGGAACTCAGCAATCCTCCTGCCTCTGCCTCCTGAGTGCTGGGATTACAGGCATGAGCCACCATGCCCAGCACTGTGGAATGTGGTACTGATTGCTGGTGGGCATGAGTCACCATACCCAGTATTGTTGTATGTGGTTACCAGGGATTGAACTCAAGACCTTGCACTTAGCTAGGCAGATGCTGGAACCACTGAGCTATGTCTCTGGCTCCAAGGATTTCTAATTTTGGGGAGAATCTCCATACTAATTTCCAGGGCGGCAGTAATAGTTTCTATTACAACCAACAATGTAGAAGTTTCTTTTTCCCCCACATACTTGCCAACATTTGTTATGATTACATTTTTTTATGATAGCCATTCTGGAATGGTATCTAGCAGTTGTTTTAATTTGCATTTCTCTAATTGCCAGAGATTTTGAACATTTTTTTCATATACTATATTTATTGGCCATTTGTACTTCTCAGAAGTGACTTTTCATTTTGGTTGTCCATTTTTTTATTGGGGCTTTTATTCAGATAAGTCTAGGGGTTTTTTTGTTTCTTGTTTATTGCGTTACCAGGGATTGAACTCTGGCCCTTGTGCATCCAAGATTGGTGTGGTACCACTTGGGCTAAATCCCCAGCCCTAGGTTTTTTTTTTTTTGTGAGTTCTTAATATATTCTACATGTTAGTCCTTTGTTTGAGAAATAGCTGCCAAAAATATTTTTCCCATTCGGTACATTGCCTTTTTCACTCTGTTGGTTGTTTCCTTTGGTGTGCAGAAGCTTTTAAATTTGATGTGATTCCATTTGTTAAATCTCAGTATTGTTTCTTATGTCTCTGGGGTTCATTTTAGAAAGTCTTTGCCTGTACCTATGTCTTCAAGAGTTGTGCTTACTTTATCTTCCAGCAGGTTGTTTCTGGTTTTTGTTTTTATATATAATCCAAGTCCTTGTATGGCAATCCAAATTTATTGAGCTACTGATGCTAAGTTACACAAAACCACACCACTTTAAGGCTTTTAGTTTACACTGGGGCTACCTCAAAGTAGTTGTAATGTTAGGTTGGTCAGTTTAAATTCTGTGGCTCCCACATAATCCTTATACCATGTTAATGCATCCAAAGCAGCAAGGCATTGTTAAATACAACATGAATAGTTACTGTAAATTAGGCCTTGTGACCAATTATACATGACTGAAATTAATTCCCATATTCATATCCACAGTACTTGTCCACCATTTAATATGTCAACCAAAACATGATGCATGTGGATCTGGGAATGATGCCAGCAGTCCGCACACAGAAGACTGAGGGCAGAAGGATCTCTGCTAGTTCAAGGTTAGCCTTGGATAAGTTGTGAGTTCAAGAGCAGTTTGAACTCCCAGTGAGACTCTGTCCTGAAAAACAACAACAACCAAAAAAGTTACAAATGTGAAACAATACTAAACTTGTATTTTTGGTATTGCAAATACACTTATGCATGAGTAAGCAAAGAACTCAAAATGAGAATCTACAGGGACAGAAGGTTGAGGTTGACTTACAAAAATTGTTAAATCTTTGAAAAATTGTTTGAAAATACACACTTTTTGTTGTAGATCCCCACTGCACAAGTAACTATAAACTGTTCTCTAAAAAAAGATACCATATAATAAGGACATTTGAAAAGTCTTCCCAACAGATATTAAAGACAACATGTTTAAGACATTATACAGAAAGGACTAACATTTTAAAGACAAGATCATGGGCTGTGGGAGACCAGAGAACTGAGGCCTAATTGGCCTCCTCGGCCTCCTCTGTGAGCACAAAGGAGAAAGGCTATACTCAAGGGTGACCGCCTATTAGGGAAAAGTTAAGACAGCCTGAGATTAAGTTGTTTCTCAGAATAGGTACTAATGGGTATTGGAAAACAGATGAATCCTATGTTGCTTTGCTTGCTTGTATCCACATTTGGGTGAATAAAGGCAAGGTGAGCCAGATGGTAGAGGCAAGAGTCCCCTGGCTACCTGCATCTTACACTGACTTGGTGTGTCTTTATCGTTTATCCTCCTTCGCCTTCAGGTCAAGGAGAACAAAGTAGCAGCCCTAGGTCCCAGGTCAAGGCCAGTTGGGTGGATTTGTCTCAGATGGTACACCAATGTAGAGTTTGGACCTGGGCTACAACTGCCCCATAGGTTGTTTCTTTTCTTTTCTTTTTTTTTTTTTTTGACAGGCTCTTGCTTTGTAGTTCAGGCTGGCCTTGAGCTCACTATGTAACCCAGGTAAGCCTCAAACTCAGCAATCCTCCTGCCTCTGCCTCCCGAGTGCTGGGATTACAGTTGTGAGCCACCACGCCCAGCTCCTATAGGGTTTTGAAAAAAATATTTTAAACTATATAGCTATAGGGCTGGGGATTCAGCTCATTGGCACTGCATCTGCCTTGCAAGCTCAAGGTCCTGGGTTCAGTCCTTGATACTGCAAACAACAAAACTATATACCTGTGTTAATTAAAGAGCTTATTTTGCACAATATAATGATTATAACCTTGATTTTAAAAAGTACAAAAAACTACAAGTATCAAATAAATGAAGTTATCTGGAGTAGTATACATAGGAACTTGTGGTGCATTGTGAGATATGTCAGTCAAAGGCCGGGCATCTGAGGGCTCCTGGAGGATATGACCCCATCATTATTACTGGTGCACATCAGCGAACCATAAATCTACCACACGTATGCAGTATGGTCATTCAAGGTCACGCTGCTGTGACCTCAGAGTGCCTCAGTATGTGATAATGGGCACTATAGCTGCTGTGGAATAGTTCTGTGGCTGCTTGTTGGCAGTGTCTGCCTCATGTGCCATCTTCTCTTTGGGACTCTTACCTGAAAAATTACCCCATTCAGCCCCTTGAACTCAACAGAACTCTTGGGACTTTGTATTATGCTAAGATACTGCTGCGTTTAAGATGTACATTATTGTACTCCAGTACAAAGTATGGGGTGTTAAAGTACACCATTTTCATACATATACAACATTGGTGGTCAAAGTAATGTTTCTTAGCAGTCATGAATGTAGTCTCTAGTTTTATCAGTTGTGTCTAGGACTATTTATGAGGGGAAAAAAAATCTCTTGCGATGCTGGAAAGTAATTAGAATGTGCAAATTCATATAGTAGCTTTCATCTACTTAAAGGTAACCACCACAGGAAAGCCCATTTAAAATGGTGGATTTCACAAAGTTGGAATGTTGGCTCTGTTGAATTAGGCAACAGTCTTTCAGACCTGGCTTAGGGCTCCATTGCATTTATTAGAGTACAGCAACTGACAGGATGACTTAAAAGAAAAAAACTGAAATGTTTTAATTATTTAAAAGCAATACATCAGATTTCCCTTAAAATTTTAGTTATATCCAAACATTCTGAGATCAAACAGTTCCCTACGCAGAAGCAAAAGATTACAATGAGAAGCCAAAGACAAAGGTGAGTGCTAAAGATCAGAGTTCAGCCACAGGTCACATGTCTTTCTTTAAAACATGCCCCTAACCTTTTCAGTTTGTTAGTTTTTTATAGGAAGTTTTGCAAAATAATTTCATCCTAGGGAACAGGATTCTTCAGTGATACACAGCTCTATAAAATTTGTTTCTATGTTATTGATAGGAGTAAAAAGTAATTTTTTATTCATCGCTCTTATTTTGTAGTATAATGAAGTAAAACTATCAGTCAAATTCCTTTACTAATACTTGAGGAGTCTACAGCCATAGCACTCTGAACTACCTCATCTAGTCTAATATTTGAGGAAAAGGAGAGGAAGTCTCTGAGGGTGTGACTTCATAAGAGTTAAATCATACCACTATAATGATTAGTATTAATTTTTTTTTTTTGAGACAGGGTCTTGCTTCGTAGTTCAGGCTGGCCCTGAGCTCACTATGTAGCCCAGGCAAGCCTCGAACTCAGCAATCTGCCTGTCTCTGTCTCCCGAGTGCTGGGATTACAGGCGTGAGCCACCACGCCCAGCTGTACTAATTTTTTAGATGATAAAAAAGAAAATAGTAGTCCTAAAAAGTCAAAATGGTTTTTTCCTGCAGGTTGAATTTTGCCTCTCACCCAAAAAGATAAAAAATGAACATTTTTGGATATTCCAGTTTACTCATCTGCTTGTCCCTATGCAAGTTAGGTTTTCTTAGTAATGTTACAGAAGTAACAAGCTGTGTCCATCACAGCTCATTTGAAGTCCAGTGATCCTCTAAATACATGTGGGGAGCCATGGCTGTCATTTTCCACCTGCCCACATCTTAATTCATTCAGCTACCATGGCAACTACAAAGGAAGGAAAATTCCAATATTCCTATACTGGAATTTTAAAGCACCCTTTCTTCCATAGAGGAGTAGATGGTGACAGTGTGCTAGGGGCTGCTGTGTTTTCCAGCAGGAGCTCCTTTCCACCGGCAGTAAATTGGTTCTGGAGCCATCATGAAAGGAGAGGTGATCCCCCGGGAAGGAACGTGTGGTCTAGTACCTAGAGGCTGGGATGGGGCAGTCTCAGGTTGGTGTCAGCAATGTTTACCGCTGCTTAGGACCACTGAGGGGCAGACTGAAGTAGTTGGTAGAGGCTGCTTCTTCTTCAGCTGCAGGAGGAGAGAGCTCTTGGCAGTCCTGAACAGGCTCCAATTTGATCTGAGTCTGTAGTTCCATCCTTCTCTTTTTCTTGCGACCTTTTCCTTTTCAGGTGAGTCTGCAGCTGCTATCAATCAACTTATTAAAGGATTCCTCAGCAGCCACTTCCACAGCCTGCCTTGTGGCAAACTGCAGAAAAGCACACCGCTGCTTCATAATGATTGTCTGAATCTCTCCAAACTGGTAGAAATGATTTCTAAGATGTGTCTCAGTATTGGGATCACCAAGACCACTGTAGTGATGGTCTTATTCCTCTGGTGGATCTAGATAAGGCATTGTTGAAGGCCCCTTTAGAATTTTATCTGCTATAGGGTCCCTGATTACATAATACTGGTGTTTCATTTTCTGATCATCAAAGGAATCATTGGATCTATAGGTTTCTCATGTTTGTATGGACGCTCCTCTCCTCTCTTACACTTTTCACCCAGAAAGAGCAACTGGGAGGCCAGTTCTTTCGGTAAGAGGGTATGGGCTGGGGCAATTTAAGCACCACATTATTGGTGTGTGTGGCTTTTTCCACCATGCCAACTGGTTATGTTCCATCAGAGTTAGAAATTTCCCTCTCCATATTCAGTGTGTAGTTGACATCTTTGTTGACATCTAGTTTTGGCATATCATCTTTAAAAGATGGTCCTGCATCTTGAATCTGGATGGGCAGGGCTAATATTCTAGGTCTAAGGGGGAGGCCTGACAGATATTCTTCAAGACTGCTGGTTTTGTACATTTCAGTCTTCTTGAAGTGCATGTAGAACTGGTCACCAGGGGAACACTGTGGATGGCCTGTATACAGATTTTGTAGTCTTTCCCATACTTTGTTCATTCATACATAGTTTCAGATGTTTCAACCTATAGCCAGTGTGGGATCCAGGGGAAGGGAACGTAACTAGTATCTTTTGATTTAGTTCTAGTCTCCTGTGAGTTGAGGGCACACAGCGAAATAATATGAGGCTTAGAGAAACAGCTTGGGCCTGATCCATGCTACTCTGGGTAGCAAAAGACCCCAGGCCCCAGTCTGCCACAACTTTGATTCAGCACCTCCAGTAACAAGACTAACAGATTCAGAAGGCAGGGTAAACACCATAATGGAGCAGTTCCACCTTGAAGCATCACAGCATGTGGGACAACCAGAGTCCTTGTTATCCAAGGTGAAGCCTGAAGGCAGACCAGGAAGGGCGTTCCAATTATTCTGTCCCAAACAGGATTCTTTTGTAACACAGTTAAAGTCCAAAGTCTGTCTGCAGGAAGGCCTGGTCAGTTTTGACCTTCCAATTATTTCTTCCAAACAGGATTGTTCCCAACAGGCTAGCTCATTGCAAGGCAGGAATGTCAAGGTGGAAGGGTGTGGAAGGAAGAAAGCTGCTCAATTCATGGTATCCAGGAAGCAGAGAACAGGAATACACCCAGAGAAGAAGGGGCTAAGACCAGATACAGTCCTCAAGGTTTCAACTTTATGACCCTGATACACCCAGCAGAATACATTTTTTTTTTTTTTTTGAGACAGGGTCTCACTTTGTAGTTCAGGCTGGCTCTGAGCTCACTATGTAGCCCAGGCAAGCCTGGAACTCAGCAATCCTCCTGTCTCTTGTCTCCCGAGTGCTGGGATTACAGGCGTGAGCCACCATGCCTGGCATTGTGGTATGCGGTGTTGATTGTTGGTGGATGTATCTCCACGCCCAGCATTATATGTGGTTCCCGGGGATCGAACTCAAGACCTTGCGCTTGCGAGGCAGGCGCCGGAACCACTGAGCTAACCCACCGGCCCAGCAGAATACTTTGCTAATCTGTCAAGCCAATCAAGATAACAATCAAAATTAGCCATCATCCTGACACCCATGCATATGTTGTCTTACAGAATTAAGACACAATTAGGTTTCAGATGAAATTAACATTGGTGATCAACTAAAATTAAAAGACAAACTCTCTTGGATTATCTGGATAATCTCAAAGTAATCACAAAGGTTCTCAAAATTGGAAGAGGAAAAATAGAAATGGCAGCATAAGAAAGACTTGGCTTGATATTGCTGGCTTTGAAGACAGAGGAAAGCAGCTTCACGCTAAAGAGCAGGAGCAGCTTTCCAACTCTGAAAACCAAGAAAACAAGGCAAGCCATCCAGTCCTGCTGGCGCCTCAAGCCAGTGATATCTGTGTGGGCTGTCTGCTTCTTAAATTGGAAGACAATACATGGATTTTATTTCAAGCCCCAAAAGTTGTGATTGTTTTGGTATAACAAACTAATACATAGAAAACTATTTTATATATATGTATATATATATAGTTATTTCACAACAATGTGTTTCTTCACCCATCTCCTATTAATGTCTTTAAAAAATAGTATCCTGTTACTTGAAAAGAAGTGTTTATAATTTTGTGCCTTATAATTAACATTTTTAGTTAAAAGGAATATCTCAGCCATAATTGTCTATTCTTGTTCTTTGCTAATTTACTCATTGGCAAATTCCCATTTGGGGTATGGTTTCATTTTGTTGTGGGGGGCCAGGATGTGGAGGGGATGTGCTGATTTGTCATTTCAGCAACGCCGATGTCACTGCTGATCGGGCTGCACTGCAGAAACACTCTTGGAAGAGCAGCTGTGCCTGGGATCTGTTTGCTGCCATGAAGAGTTACTCATAATCACAACGAGGCATTCTCTTGAAGCAGTAATGGTCCAAATCTTTGGGCTGACCTTTAGCAGAGGTGGCATCCTAACTAATTACTTTGCAAGATGGGCCAGAGGCATTGTACCTGCAGCCACTTCAGCATCTCTATGGCAGCTGGAAGTCAGATGACCATGGTCCAGTAATTAACAATATAAGTATTTTCTATCAATTCACTTAATATCTCCAGGGCAGAGTAGCTCAAGTAGCTTTGCCTGCTTCTTTCTCAGTTAACATCCTCATTTTTCCCTGATATGGTGAGACCCTTTATTACCCACAAACACTGACTCCTACAGAATGGCTTTGCAACCGGTACACTCAACATCTATTCCAAGGTATTCATTGAACATCTACTATGTTAGTTACTTTGTATTCAAACACCTATGGGGCGTTTACAGATTCTGCAGACAATAAGTCAACAATCATGGAAACTGCTATTGTGATAGTGATTGCCAAAGAGGCTTTTTAATATTGGATGATACCCTAGATATAGATTGGATGATACCAAAGATATAGATTGAGGAAAGCAAAGAACCAGAGATATAGATTGAGGAAGGCGTGGCCATGGAGAAAAGGATTAACAGAAAAAGTGGCTAGATGCTGGGCACGGTGCAATATATGCCTGTAAAATAGAAGGATTGGAAGTTTGAGGTTGGACTGGGCAACTCAAAAGAAAATCATAGGGCTGGAGATTTAGCTCAGTGGTTCCGGCGCCTGCCTCGCAAGTGCAAGGTCCTGAGTACGATCCCCGGTAACCCCATACAATGCTGGGCATGGTGACTCATGCCCACCAGCAGTCATTGTGGTACCACATACCACAATGCCGGGTTTGGTGGCTCACGCCTGTAATCCCTGCACTCGGGAGGCAGAGACTGGAGGATTGCTGAGTTAGAGGCTTGCCTGGCTACAGAGTGACCTCAGGACAAGCCTGAACTACAAAGTGAGACCCTGTCTCAAACAAAAAACAAAACAAACCCAAAACATAAATAGGGCTGGTAATGTATCTTAGTGGTAAAGCACTTGCCTGGTATGTATGAGGTTCGTAGTTCAATTCCTTTTAATGGAGGAGAAGGAAAAGGAGCAGAAAGGGGGCTGGAGGGCTGGGTCTGAGAAGCCGAGCAAGGAGCATCCAGGTATACTGAATTAAAGACTAGAAAGCAGATGAGGGGTTGGTGTATCTCCAGGGATCAGTAGGATGTAGGGGCAGTGATAATGCAGGACACATGTATTCAAACGTGACTGTTGTCCTTATTAGTTGTGTATTCTTGGGGGAAAAGCTGTTTGGGTTTAGGTTCTGTAGCTGTGAAACAGGCTTCTCCGTCACAGAATTATGGTGCAGATAAATTAACATATATAACGTGCTCAAGCTTTGTAGATACTCAACACATACCTCCCTTCCATTATACCTTTAGCTACTTATTTATAGATCTATTTGGATTAGTACGCTCCTTATACATTAGTATTGCTGTTAGGGTTTTTTTTTTTTTTTTTGCTTTTTGAGACAAGGTCTCGCTTTGTAGTTCAGGCTGGCCCTGAGCTCACTATGGTGCCCAGGCAAGCCGCCGCGAACTCAGCAATCCTCCTGTCCCTGCCTCCCGAGTGCTGGGATTACAGACGTGAGCCACCACGTCCGGCATTGTAATATGCGGTGTTGATTGTTGGTGGGCGTGTCTGCACGCCCAGCATTCTATGTGGTTACTGGGGATCGAACTCAGAACCTTGCACTTGCGAGGCAGGCGCCGGAACCACTGAGCTAACCCTCCGGCCCTGCTGTTAGGGTTTGTGTTTAGCTAGCCCCTCAAAGCCTCATGCAGTCATAGGTGGGGCGTTTTCTGAGGTGGCTGGATCTAGAATGTGATACTGGGATTCAAGGTGTGTGATCACTAAGTCTATCCACTGTTTGGTTGGCTGCACCCTCATCTCGGTGGCTTAGAGAATAAAACAGGCAGAAAAAAAAAAGCTAAGTCCCTCGCTTGCGTTGCTGTCTTCTACCATGGCACGAACTGTTTCTGCTCTGCGATGTCCCTCTGCCACGCCACCCTGCCGTGGAGCCAGCTGACTGTGGACTGAAACCCGCACCCAACGAGTGCAGAGACTGCACGCTGGGATCAGAGGAGGAGGGCACAGGATAAAGTACCAGCTTTTCTCACAGTGAGTTTTTCCCTTGCGGGTAAAGGGACTGCAGTAACCGAAGCGAACACACGGTTCTGTGGAACATCTCTGTGGACCATCTCCGACTGTAAAAATCTCTAATGAAAAACGTGAATAATGACAACACACAGGTACACATGTATTTTTAGTCAGCAGTGGGCCTCCCAGAGTTTTTGGATTGGCTAGAACAGCTGCAGCCTTTTCCCTTTTGGTTTTTATCAAATACGGTAAATAGAAAAATGTAATCTCCTTTACCAAGAATTCTTGCTGTCCTTGCTACCTCAGACAGATTTTAGTTACCTAGGCTTTAGCAAACACAGTCACTTCCTGATATCAGATAATGTGATTCATTGCTGGCTTTAAACTCCAGGAAAGGTTGAACAATACAATGAAGAGAAAGAATGACAAGTACTCCTATTTTTCCTAACGAAGGGTACCTAACTTTTAAATATAAGTTATGCCTCCAATTCTAATTAGCATGCGTTTCAATGTCTTGTTATTGACAGCGACCATGTTTTCTAAACTAAACCTGAGGACATAACGATAAGCCAGGAATAGGCTACTCTACGAAATTGGAACCGTTACAGGAATTTCAGTGCCTGGGGGTCGGTCACGTGGCCACTAAAAATGGGTAGTACTTACATTATAATAGGGCTAGGACCTCCTTCCACTTTTCCTTTGAAAACTGTAAACATTTTATATGACTGGAAAGAAAAATAGGAGTCGGCACCCGTCGCCCCAGCTCCCACGCCAGCGCAAAGCAGGAAGCCCGTTCCCGAGCTGCGTTCCAGGGCGCAGACCGGCGTGCGCCTGCGTCGTGGCCTCGCTCGCGTTCCAAGGTTGCCGGCTGGGCGTTTGAGTGTCCATAGCAACGCGAGGCTTCTGCCTTCTATAGTCCGGTCCTGCCGCGCCCAGTTGTGAGACCCTCGTCCCGGTGGGAGGGACCCGGCTAGGGGCGGAGACACGAGGGAGCAAGGGGCTGGGGGCTGGGGGCGCGTCTGGGAACAACTGCCCTAGGAAAATTGGCTTCAGGGTCGGCCCAAAAGGAGCTTGTCATTCTAGTCCTTTTGCCCACGCAGGAAACGATGCCTCTGGAAGTGGTGGTGGAACTGCAAATCCGGGCGGTAAGAAATCCACGAACCTTCCCTCCTTAAAACCCTAAGGTAGAGTCTTCAAAGGTTTGGATGATTTTCACCACTCCTCCCCCACTCACCGCACACATCTTTTGTCTTTTCGGACAAGTCTTAACTTCGTCTTTATAATTCTTTACATTTGTCTTCCTGGACTTCATAGGCTTCATTTTAATTCAGCCTGTTCCCACTTTTTTTTGTTCTTTTAAAGCCAACGTATTTCTTAGCTTTATTCTGAATTCCGGTTGCTTTGAAACAACTTTGCGTTAAATTCAAGTAGGTTTTTCTTGGTTTGGGGATATTTGTGAAAGGATTCAAAAATCTTTAATAATGGAATAATTTAATTTAAAAAGCCCTTATAATTTCCCTTCATTCCAATCAAATATTTTCTATTTCCTCTAACCGAGGCTTTGGCTTGCTAGTTCCAAAAGGGAAATTAATCAACAATGTTTGATAATTATTCACTACATCCTTCCTAAGCCAGGTGGTGGGCAGAGTGACTAAAGTGTTCGTCTGGGGAGCTGCCATCGTCATTTCAGTCTCCATTTTTCCAGTTCTTCCATCTGTAGATGGCAGTGCGCCTTTGCGTCCAAGCTGCGAGGGGGCTTCTGTGCAGGCCATGTTTACAAGCACAAGCTAACCAGATAGTGCTCAGGACCGTCTGGCCCGCCTCCAGAAATTAGCAAATGCTGAGGTTTCATCACATAAGTAGCTGGGAAACAGGTGTTACCAACCTTTGGATTTACTGGCTGCAAGTAAGGCCAGCCTGTATTAGTTGTGGTAGAGCAAACGCAAGCTCAAAATTGAGCAGGAAGAGCCCTGAGAAGCTGACTGATGTCTTCCATATTAAAGCAGAAATTTTCATCTCAGTTCATTCAACATTAATTTTATTTCAGATTTTGAAAGGCATTTTTCACTTGCACACTTAGTGAACAAAGAAATCAGTTTTCTGTTCTGTAGTGCTTCAGATGCTCCACAAAGTCAGTGGAATTGTTCTCTGCTTCAGATGCAGCAGACTCAGGCCTTGGGAACTAAGACAGGGAATCCAGAAGTATAACTAAAGACAGGAAGGTAAGCCCCAAGATTCAGATTTTGGACACGGCCAGAGGTCATTTCCTTGCTTTCAAATACCTCTGTGGTTAAACAACAAATCCAAACCACTTAAGAGCGTTACAGTCTGTCTGATTCAGCAAGT
Organism: Thryonomys swinderianus; assembly: GCA_004025085.1. NCBI lineage: Eukaryota > Metazoa > Chordata > Mammalia > Rodentia > Thryonomyidae > Thryonomys > Thryonomys swinderianus. The sequence goes on along the minus strand of PVIC010002055.1, from coordinate 13,621 downwards.
AAAGAGGTCATCAGTGTTCTGAAATGCAAATAACCTGTAGAAATGCAAATAACCTTTATTTAGAGGAGTGGCTGTTCCTTTTTCGATATGGGCCCCACTCCTTACAAAGTCCACCCTGACCCATCAGCGCTTACCACAGCCATGCTCTAGGTTTTCAGCCCCGTCTCTTGTCAAATCAGTCTTAATTCTATTTATAAATGCCAAAATAGTTGGTTATTACCTTAAGATACCAGTTCCATAGGTGTTTAAAGATTTTCTTGTCATGGAGAGCAGCATTTAAAACATGCCCTTTTCAGTCTTTGCACATCAAAGAATGACTAGAGTCCACCATGGATTTGGTCGTTTTTCAGTCTTAATGACTGAAGGCACCATGGATGAACAGCTTCAAATGTAAAGGTCAATGTAAACAGAATTTAGGGTTTAAACTTAGTTCCTGATACAGAGACAGGCTGTCCTCATGGATTTCCAGTTAAATGTTGTTACCTAAAGCATGCTATATGCAAGATAATTCCGTGTGAAGAATTATAGTATACAGGTCTTCCTTATGGTATATATGAGAAAGTTTATACATTTACATTGAACAAAAATCTCGTTTTTTCCCGTTTTATTTCTGGGAACATTATTCAGTGGAGATGCTGGGCACCAGGGCCCCATCGCCTATCATACTGGTCACTGACATAATATGTGGTCAGCTTACCGGTAAACCCAGTTCCGGACTTTGCCCAGCAGCCTGGCTCCTGTGCCCTCTGTCATGTCATGCTGCTGGTTGCCCACAGACTTAACATGAAGTTATAATCTCTTACTTACTTTTCTGTGGACACCTTAGACATGCCTACCTTTTAAGTGTTTCTTCTTTAAGTTCTTGATTGGCTCGCCAAATGCTAAGACAGTATTAGAGTGAAGGAAATAAACATCCAAAGATCAATCTAAAGGTTCAGGGAAAAGTAAGTACAGTGATCTCTTTTCTCATTGCCAATCAACAAAGATGGGAGGGATAATATATAAAAGCTTACCAAGAAAATCAGGATTAAGAAATTTCTCCATTGTGACAACAGATCTCCAGGGAATAAACTAAAAACTTATGCCTTCAATTTCTAAAATACTGTTTTACATCTATCTCAGGAAAAGGACTAGGATTAGTAATATGTGATTTATCTGCATGTACTTTTACGGAACGAAGACTGTGTTTATTTATCAAAATTCAATTTACAAGTGTTATGTTGATTTATGGGATTATTGCACAGCACAAATCTTAATGTCAGCTTTTAAAAAACAGCAACCATATAACCACCACAGCTTGGGCTCTTTGCAGTTGTCCTGGAGACTTAAACAATTGTTGAATACATGTATAATAGAGGGATTTTTTTTGCTTTGCCTGATATGGCTGTGTTTGATAATGGCCTACACGTGCTCTGGCGCAGTAACATACTGGGTTGGTGGGACACCGGAAATCCCAAAGGAAGCCTGAAATGTCTGAGAGGCCCTGTTCAGGCTTGGCATCATCCAATGTGGAAATTTCAGACCTCCCAGTGCCATCACAAGTGAGATGGTGTCAGGAATGATTCCACAGTAGAAAAAGGAACGGAGCATTGTGGGGTGAAAGCCAGCAGTAGTCTACGATGCTGTATTGCATGTAGCCCAGAAAAAAGCCAAAAGCCACATCAGTGACATTGTGCCGGCCCAGCATGACCCTGGAGAGACCCAAGATGAAGGCCCACAGCACCACCAGCACTCTCAGTGGAATGGCCAGTACCAGGTGGTTTAGGATGAACCTGGACACCAGGGCAGCCCTTGTGGCATGACCCGAAGGGAAGGAGTACTTGTCCACCGAGAGGGTAACAAACATGTCCATCTGATTGTGAGCCGGGCGGCGCCTTCGGACCAACCCTTTGATCAGGGCTACCAGCAGGAGGTCCAACAGCAGGGCGAAGAGCAGGTTCATCAGCACCTCGCGCCCGGCCCAGCTGTCGCTCCGGGACAAGCAGTAGAGGGTGCCCAGCAACCACGGGATGCCGTGCCCCGAGATCTCCAGCAGCTTCATGAGGGGCCTCGCGCTGCCCCAAGACGAGTTCTCCCCGGCACACACCCCCAGCGTCTTGGACAACCACAGGTCGATGGCCAGCAGGGAGCGCAGGGCAATGCCCAGGAAGGACGGGTTCAGGTCCATGCGGTCTTCCTCGGGCAGCGGCGGCGGGGGCGCCTGCGCGGGGCCCGCCGTGGCCAGCGGGAAGGAGCCGCGGCGGTGCACCGGGCTCTCGGACGCGCGGAGCCGGGCGCAGGAGGGGTCGGCGCCCGCAGCGCGAACGCCGAGCAGGGACTGGAACTCGAACCTGCCGCCGCCGCCGCCGCCGCCGCCGCGGGCCGGGCTCCCCGGGCTGCCGCTGCTGCTCAAGGCGGAGGCGCCCAGCGGCCGTCCCTCGACGCTCCTCCGGGGACTCGGCATCGCGGCGGGCGGCTCGGAACCGGTCCCGGCAGCACGGAGAGAGGCTTCCTGGCTCTGCGGCGTCTTCCGCTTCCGCACTGCCATCCTGGAGGGCGGGGAGAGAAGCCGGCGAGGGCGCGATTGTGACACCTGGCGGAGAAGGCGGGGGCACGCACAGTTTAATTTACAGGAAGCGCGCGAGCGGGGGACGATCCCGGGGCGAGCAGATAGGAGAGTGCCCCAAAGGGATCCATCGCGGCGACTGTGGGAGGAATCAGAGCCCCGTGCGGAGCGAAACAAAACTGCCTGCCCTTTCACTTTGTTTTCTTTGCTTTTAAGGTTTCTTGCCCCGGAGTGTTCCTGCCCCAGAAGCAAGATGTGTACCTCGGGGTCTATCTCCTGAATCAGTACCAAGAGACCAGCTGCTTTCCCTCTGTGTTCCCTGTTATGATTCAGCAGAGCATGAGATTTGAAAAGGTGATCTTGATTTTCTTACTGGGTTTTGCTGCCTGAGGATAATCTAGTGGTTCTTATAAAAAGCCACATTTCTCACAGTTATTTTGTAAATTTCCTTTAATAAAAACTACCCGAAGGCACTTCAGCACAGTACAAAACCGTAGTTTGGCCTTGAAGCAAAACCACAGTTGGAAGACTTTTTGCTTCGCAGATCTGAGCCAAGTTCTGTCGATCTAGTGCTAAATACCCCAGTTGATGATTTCTATTTTCGGAATTCCCATGGCACTTTCTAATTGGAGCAGAAAGGACACTTCTGAATGTTCTTGGAGTGTTAAAGACGGTTATGTTACATTTATGAAAGGGTTATTAATAAACTTCAGACTTCGGGGGCTCTCGTAGATCCAGAAAAATAATGAAAAACTATAACAAAACTAACTAAATTCTGTAACTAAAATCTTGTAGAATCTGGAAGAACGTTCTTCATATTTACTGTTTACTTAAGTCACACCTAGTTAATATGATCAGGATAGAAATACTCCAAAATACTACCTACCCCTTTCCTGCTTTAGTACTTAGAATAAATGTTCATTTATTGTTATACACTCACTGACAGTACCTGAAGTTTTATTTTGGGTTTGGAATCAGTTTTAACCTTAACAAGTCCAATGACTTTGCCGAGAACATTGTCTTTTGGGGAAGCGAGAAACTCCAGAATAGGACGTAACACTTTTAAAGGTCTAATAGATGGCGCTCCGAAAATGATCCGTTTTAACTTGAGGATGAGAGAGAAAAAAGTTGGTTTATTAAAGGGCCAGGATCGCATGTAATATTTTTATAAATCATATCTCTTGATTTAAAGAGTGTTCCAGACTGGTTGGAGAGAGAAAACGTAAGCGAGGGAGAACTGTTACCTTGGAATATACATTCAGAATCCAAAGTAACCTAACTTACCACATTTGGGTGTTTAAAGAGTTGAAAAAGAGGTGGTTAAAAAAAATCCAGTTTCTTTTTTCCTCCTACAGATTTCCTTATTAGTGTTATTAATATTCGTTTGATCTGTATAAAGCTTTGAAAGTTTTTTTTATAAGAATCCCAAGGATACAAAAGCATGAAGCACAGAAGGATAGACCTGTGGATCACCGTGAGAGGGAGGGGTGACAGTCCACATCCTTGATTTGGAAAACAGGAGAGAGCCTCAGAGTCACATTTTAGATGTTGGTTCTGCTCTGTTAAAAAGTGGTGCATTTTAGGTTAGTAGTCAAATATATTCTGGAACTACTTTTTCTTTTCATAAAATGAAATTAAATAATTGCCCCATTGAATGAATTGTTCGGGTTCATATTCTAGCCTTTTTCCAGTTGGTTTCAGCTTTCTTGCATCTTTTCTATTCTCTCTGGCTGTGAATACTTGTAGCAAGTCGTGAAAACATTTTCTCTCTTTGAACCTCCTGTTATTCAGAATTAAATGTTCTAATGCATTTGGACAACGAATTCCTCATAACAATTCATGAGCTGTTATATTTGAAAGTTCATGTTAATCATTTACCCAGGACTACTTGAGAAAAATCCTTAGATGCTGCATATTAGTTTCCTAGGATTGGCATACAAAAGTGGTTTCAAGAGCAGGAGTGCCGGAGGCTAGTAATCTGAGACGAGAGTGCCTGCAGGGCAGTTCTGTCCCTGAAGGTCGTTGCGCAGTGATGACGAACCTTAGAGACCCAGTGCCCAAACTGCAACCCAAATCCACTTATTTATTGCCAGTGCCAGCACTGCGACTAAACCTGAATACTGAGGTTTTCATAAAGGAAAAACAATAGCAGAACTTGCACTGACACAAAGAACTTTTCATTGCAAGGTAGAAATTTGCATTTGGCATGCTTTTGTATGATTAGTGTGATCTTTGCTGTGGTCTATGCACTGATAATTTGCAAACCTTGGTTCATGCTTCTTTGGTTGAGAGAAACACAAGCAGCATGTGGGTCTTCCTTAGTCTGTTTCATGTATCACATTTAATAAAAGCCAAAGCTGGAAACAGCTGCTCACGAGCATAAGATGATCCTGATGTGTACAGACAATGTACCAATAAAGATAAAAATGAAAAAAAAAAAGGTGATCCAGACAAAGTAAGAACAGCAATTCCAAGTGCTCTAACTGACTTAAAGTTATTTGGCAGAGAATTCCACACTTCAAGGATTTCATCTTGAGAACTACTCACTGTGCTGTCCCTTGTCGTCCCTTCACTTTATCTTCCAGGTGTTGCACACGAGTCCTAGTTTATTTTCCCACACAGAACTTCTTGAAGTTCCAATAGCTCCATTTCCAGACTTTCAAAAGCTAGGCAGCAAAGTATAGGCAGGAAAGATCAAATTCTTTAAATTTGACTCTGTCGGAAGAAATAAGAAAACATAGGGTTTTCTTCAAACTGTAAAAATCTGTTTCTAAAAGTTTTAGCTACAATGCTAGAAACTTTCTTATAGATTTCTTAATAGCTTATAGAATTGACTGCAAATATTACAAATGCATCTTTAGGTGTGGAAAATATTTCAACTGCTCATTTTCAGGTCTCTTTCAAAAACCTGTAGTTTTTCTGTGAAATGTTTTGATAGTGTCTGCTGTTTTCTCCACACCTGACAGTTTTTTAATTCAGTTCATTGAAGTTTAAAGTGTATAAAAATCAGGAAATTTTAAAACCAGGCCATATTGGTGAGCTGTGGATATTTTTGCCCCTTTTCATTCATAAACATCCCAGCAGGCTACAGATCTTTCCAGGATTTGTCCTGTGCTTAGCTGCTGTATATAGGTAAAGTATTATTTTGTGCCTGAATCTCATCAAGAAGTGCTTGAAACTGTTGAAAAGTAAGAGCACAAGATACACTGTAATTGACCATTTTTGTGATATCTTTGAGTATATCATCTAGTATTTTGCTACTTTTCCTAGCACAAAGAGCTTCTTGATGTATAATACAATTAAGCTGAATGACTGGATGTTTTGTTTCTTTAACAAAGAACTGTGTGAAAGCAGACATTGCTCTCAACATGCAAGGAGTTCCATCACTTGTAGTTGAAACCACTTTTTCCTGGTCTTATGTCTTACAAAAAAAAAAAAAAAACCCTCCGTCACAGCATTGTTGATATCGATCCCTGTGTTGTTCCAGGCAAAGACACCAGTTTCACCAGCTCTTCTCCCATGTTGTCACCAACAGCCTAAGAAAAATCACTGTGAGCCTTGCATGCTTATTTATATTTGTGCTTTTATCCAAGCACACAGAGTAACAGGCCGCCTTTGTAAGCCATTGGGGAGCTGCTGTCTGTCATCACCGGGCATGTGGAGGGCATAGTCTTCAACAGTATTTCTGCTAAGTGGCATCTCAGAGATGCATCATTTTATCCTTGTTTCGGGAATAGTGAAAAAGGGAATTACTCCCAGACAACACCAATGTTCTGATAAACTCCCCTTCAGAGAGGGACTGAGCATGTTTTGCTACACACAGTGAGATTTAAAAGCTGATAGCTATCATATGATTTGTTTTAGAAAGATAGTGGCAAAAGCTAAGAATGATAGTTCCTCAATTTCCCTTCAAGAAGTTCTTTCCTTTCAGTTTCACCAAGTTGGGCCACAGTTTTGTGGTTGGTGTCAAAGTGTCACCTGACAAATTGATGTGCGACGCGCAACACTTACACTGTACAGAATACCTTGCTTTCCCAATGTGTTCCATCATTTCAGATGACTCTATCTAGGTCTTTTGGGGTGATCTTCCAATGTTCTCAGTTTTGCTTTTTTTTTTTTTTTCCCCCTGGGGTCGTTTTTGGGTGCCCATGATTTGGAAGTTTACAAAGACACAAAATTTAAAAAATGAAGTGTACCTTACAAATCTTTCCCTATACCCAAAATAGCTAACACTATTAACACTAAAGAATTAGGGTATTTCCTGAATCAACCATCTATGGCAGTAATTCTCTGCTGCGTTTCTGCTGAATTTGCTGACCATCAGCACAAGGGGTAAGCTGGCTGACCACCAGCATTTGGCCTGCTCTGAAAAAGGCCTCTGAGTGCGTTTCCTACCTTGAGGGGCCTTCTGCTAAAATTACAGCCAGCCCGAGGAAATACATATACCCTTGCTCTTCTTATAAAGTCTCCACAAGCAACTCAGTGTGATGCTGCAGATTCAAATATGCCGGGGGACAGCACATTAAAAGAATCTGTCTTTTACCTAGAATGTCTATATGCTAAATCTTAGATATTAAATTTCAATTTAATAAAAAACTCAAAGCTAGGGCCGGAGATTTAGCTCAGTGGTTCTGGCACCTGCCTTGCAAGTGCAAGGTCCTGAGTTCGATCCCTGCAAACAACATACAATGCTGGGCGTGGTGACTCACGCCCACCAGCAATCAACACCGCATACCACAGAGCCTAGCGTGGTGGCTCACACCTGTAATCCCAGCACTCAGGAGACAGAGGCAGGAGGATTGCTGAGTTCGAGGCTTGCCTGGGCTACATAGTGAGCTCAGGGCCACCCTGAACTACAAAGCGAGACCCTGTCTCAAAAAAACAAACAAAAACAAAAACAACCTGAAAGCTATAATCTTGTGTTAGAAAAGTGAACATATTAAAATTCAGAGCCAGTCCATATATCTCTTTGGCAGTGCACCTACTGGCCATGTGAAAGCTCCCCCAAGTCGTGGCCAGTTGGGCATGGCTAGGGACATCATTGCCTGGCTCTGCTACCCCTTTGTGAGCACACATGGCTTCTGTGTGCATTGTCATCTGAGGGCTGGGTTCTAGGGCAGTGCTGGGGTGACATGGCTGGCATGCCTACAGACAGGGCTCTGTGTCTGCTGCAGCATGTGTGCCCATAGGTTTGCCACGACTGCACTAGGGAAAGGTCCCTTTCTAGGGCTCTCTCCTAACGTCTGGTAGTTCCTGTCTTGTGGCAGTACAGCTGCACTGTTCACAATGGCAATGTAGTTTCCCTGTGCACATATTCAAAGTACTTGGAAGGTCCGAGATTTAGCTCAGTGGTTCCAGCACCTGCCTAGCGAGTCCAAGGTCCCTGTTTTGTTCCCCCGTAACCACATACAATAATGCTGGGCATGGTGAGGCACGCCCACCAGCAATCAGTACCACACACCACAGTGCCAGGCACGGTGGCTCACACCTGTAATCCCAGCACTCGGGAGGCAGAGGCAGGAGGATTGCTGAGTTTGAAGTTTGCCTGGGCTATATAGTGAGCACAGGGCCAGCCTGAACTACAAAGTGAGACCCTGTCTCAAAAAAAAAAAAAAAAAAAAAGTACTTGGAGAGGGTGGAGGCCATTAAACTGCAATACCTCCACTGCTTTAAGTTTCTCCAGGAGCAAACTGAAGCCCAATGTAAACTATAAACAAAGACTAACTGTAAAAGAAGACCACCAGCTCTAACTAGGAACTTTACCATTCAGAAACTTGACTAATTTCTTATGGGTGCTCCCATTGGAACCCTATTTTCTTTGTCCTGTGTCTGCATCAGCCTATAGAAGCTCTGTGCCCACTTTATAGCCCTGGAGCCTTCTGAACCTTCATGAATCATTCTTTAAATTTGAATTTATTTTGTGTAATATTTTTCTTCAAGCAATTACTATGCTTTGAATATACCGTTTTAAAAAAATAACAATGCCATAATATTTGGTCAGGTGCCTGAGCTACTCTATGTGACCTCATTCTAACTTAACTAATTACATGTGCAAATGACTCTTTTTGGAAATAAGGTCAGATATTAAGATGCTGGTATTAGAATTTCAATGTATAAATGTTGAGGGGGGCACAGTTCAATCCTAAATGAGTAATGGGAAAGGATGCAATATTTTTAGTTCTTATTTTATTTTATTTTAGTTTTTTGAGACAGGGTCTTGCTTTGTAGTTCAGGCTGGCCCTCAGCTCACTATGTAGCCCAGGCAAACCTCAAACTCAGCAATCCTCCTGCCTCTGCCTCCTGAGTGCTGGGATTACAGGCGTGAGCCACCATGCCCGGCAGGATGCAATATTTTTAAAAATTCAGTTTCTTGGTACATTTTAGGTATACATTATGATCATATCATTTAGAATTGTTACTTGTATGTAATATATCTTTTTATTGTGAAATGGGTACATTTTATGTACATATCATGATCATACTCAACATTGAGAATTTGTATCAGTATATGACATGACTTAATTCTCATTTTTTTCATTCCCCTACCTACCCTACCACCCTCCACACCCTGTATGTATAAGCTTTGTTTCCCTTTTTTAACCATCATAATATTTTTCTTTCCCCTCATTACCCCTACCCATTTCCCTTTTTGATATTTTCTATTTTACCATATCTATCATACACTCTAGAACTCATACACTCATACACTATCATACACTCTAGAACTCATTTACATTTTCAGTTTCTCATATGTACATGACATATCTTGATTCCTATTTTTTCTCATTCAGGATGCAACTGTTGAAACAATTTAGGCAAAAATTACATTCGCTTAATAAATCCAAACCAGTAAGACAAAAATGGTTTATAGTGGCTAACCTCCATTTTTATCCTTATAGCAGACCTGACTTTGGATCCAAGAGCAGATTTTCAATCCATTTAAGTCCAGTTAAAATATATTTAAATCAGAATTTTAAAACTTTAAACTTTGCTGAAAACTTTTTTTTGTTTTCCACAGGGTTCTACATAGAGTTCAGTAGGCGAGGCTTTTGTTTGATATGCCTTTTATTGCCGTCTCATCCGAGAACCTTTTGTGTTAAGAACTAAGTAGATTTGGCAATGGGTGGACAGTTACACAGTGTTTTTCTTTTGATCTGTGATATACTGAAAACTTATCTCATCAGTTCTCTAAGAGCATGACTGGTAGTACTTAGGTTTTCTTTTGTGTTACACATAAACAGAATTTATATCCTCCCTCCCTCCCTCCCTCTCTCTCTCTTTCTCTCTTTTTTTAGTTTTTTGATACACGGTCTTGCTTTTACTTCAGGTTGCCCCTGAACTCCTATGTAGCTCAGGGCAGTTTTGAACTCAGAGCAGTCCTCCTGCCTCTGCCTCCTGAGTGCTAGGATTACAAACATGAGCCACCATGCCTGGCATTGTGCTATGTGGTACCAGGGATTGAACTCAGGACCTTGTGTTTGCCAGGCAGACACTGGAACCACTGAGCTAAATCTCTGGCCCTATTTATGTTCTTTATTAGCACAACTAAGTGTTTGGCAAGAGAAGTCCTCAAGTCCACATTTGATGAATATTATCTATTGCATGCAGAATGTTTTTCTAGTTACTCAAGACTCTGAGATTGATGATAGATGACCTTTTAGCAGCAAATGGAAAAACTAGTTCGTGGTGCTGATATTTTAAGCATGTGTAGAGTTGGCTAACTTTATTTAGCTAGAACTTCATTTTGTTACTTTAGAAAAAACAGTAGAACTCTGTTTTAACCACACACTGGTTAACAGTCTTTTTTTTTTTTTGAGACAGGGTCTTGCTTTGTAGTTCAGGCTGGCCCTGAGCTCACTATGTAGTCTAGGCAAGCCTGGAACTTACAGCAATCCTCTTGCCTCTGCCTCCCTAGTGCTGGGATTACAGGTGTGAGTTGCCATGCTGGTATGTGGTTGCTAGGGATCAAACTCCAGACCTTGTGCTTGGCAGGCAGACGCCAGAACCACTGAACTAAATCCTCGGCCCCAAAAGTACTTCTGCTGTGAGACCCTGTCTCAAAAAAAAAAAAACAAAAAAAACAAACAACAACAACAAAAAAGTATTTCTGCTGAGCCCTAAAATATTATGTTGGTGAATTTTACAATGGCAGTTATTTGTAATCATATATCTAAGTAACTATTAATGAAATAAGATAAATGCCCTTCCATAAGTACTTATTAATAAAACTTTGAAAATTTACCCCCCCCCTTTTTTTGTGCAGGTATTTGAAAATGCAATAGATCCTGGAGCTGTATCAGACCTTTTAGAAAGTAGGTGCTCACACAAATGAAAATAAAAAGGTTACTGTGTATAATTCATAGGTCTAAAATTCTGGTAGTTTCTAAGCTGCAATACATCTGTGTTTGGCCCATGTTTATATTTAAAGTTTCTCAGTTCTATTGGCCTTTTAGAAGAATCAACTTTTTAAATTATTGTTTTTCTCTTCTCTTTCTGCATTAATTTTTGCTTAATCTTTATTATTTTCTTCCTTCTGTGTGCTTTACTTGTAGTTTACTCTTTTTTCCTGTCTCTTTAGGTAAACAGAAGATAGTGTGATTCTTAGTAACATGTTTGATCTTTAAGAACTTTTAAATAGATTTATTCAGTTGAAAGGATTCACATACAGAATACAGAATAAGAATCAGAAGCAAGTTCTAGCTAACATGAGGAAGTGTTGGATAACAGAATCAGGGTCAGCCTGTTTTTTTTTTTTTTTTTTTTTTTTTTTTTTTTTTTTTTTTGAGACAGGGTCTTGCTTTGTAGTTCAGGCTGGCCCTGAGCTCACTATGGAGCCCAGGCAAGCCTCGAACTCAGCAATGCTCCTGCCTCTGCCTCCTGAGTGCTGGGATGACAGGCATGACTCACCATGCCCGGCACTGTGGTATATGGTATTGATGGCTGGTGGGTGTGAGTCATCACGCTCAGCATTGTATGTGATTAACGAGATCAAACTCAGGACCTTGCGCTTGTGAGGAAGGCACTGGAACCACTGAGCTAAATCTCTGGCCCAGTTTTTTTTTTTTTTTTTTGAGACAGTGTCTCACTATGTAGCTTAGGCTGGCCTCAAACAGCAATCTGCCACTGCCTCCTGAGTGCTGGGATTGTAGGCGTATAGATACCACATACCGTGCCTAGCATTGTGGCATGTGGTACTGGGGATCCAACTTGGGATCTTGTGCTTGCGAGGCAGACACCAGAACCACTGAGCTAAATCCCTGGCTTGGATCAGGCTAAGTATTGCTCTGACATGCCAGGTATATTAAGAGATTTGAGATTAGCCAGATATTGATTGTGGCACTGCAGATAGTATAGGTGGTCACTAAGTAGGTATGCTGGAACAGAGGCAGAGTGGTGAGAAAATGGATCAGAGTCAGGGAGATGATAAGAAAGTTGAAAATCAATAGTAATCAAAGATAAGGTAGAAGAGTCAGAAATAATAAGTAGGTCTTTGATGGACTGATTGGATATGAACAGGATCTGAACTCCCAGCATGTAGAGGAAACCTGGTTATTGTTCTTGCCATTTGCTGAGACCGGAAATTCAGAAGAGGAGTTGAAGGAGTTTAACTTTGAACATGTTGAAATTAGAGTGTCAGTGGGAGACGTTCAGTAATGTGGAATATAACAGAAACTCTGAAAAAAAATAGATGTAGTCTCTCCAAAGAGATTGGTGACTTTAGCATATACATCTATATTTATATCTATATCTATAGATATATAGATCTGTATCTCTATCTATCTATCTATCTATCTATCTATCTATCTATCTATCTATCTATCTATCTATCTATCTATATTTTTTTTGAGACAGGGTCTTGCTTTTTTTTGTAGCTCAGGCTGGCTCTGAGCTCACTATGTAGTCCAGGCAAGCCTCAAACTCAGCAATCCTCCTGTCTCTGCCTCCCGAGTGCTGGGATTACAGGCGTGAGCCACCATGCCCGGCACTGTATATATATATTTTTTCAGACAGGGTCTCATTTTGTAGTTCAGGCTGGACCTGAGCTCACTGTGCAGCCCAGGCAAGCCTTGAACTCAGCAATTGTCCTGCCTCTGCCTCCTTAGTGCTGGTATTACAGGCATGGGCATGAGTCACCACACCCAGTGTTGTTATATGTGGTTACCGGGGATCAAACCAGGGACCTTGCGCTTGCGAGGCAGGTGCCGGAACCCCTGAACTAAATCTCTGGCCTCAGCATGTATATTTTAATTCAGTCTCGAATGAATGAGATGGTCCAGGGAGTGAGCATAGAAAAGGCCTAGAGAGAACCTAAGCAACATGAGGGGATAGACTGATGAAGAGCAGTCTATGAAGGAGCAACTTCAAAAGATCTCCATGGGCCGGGGATTTAGCTCAGTGGTTCTGGCATCTGCCTGGCAAACGCGAGGTTCGCTACCACAGTGCCGGGCGTGGTGGCTCACACCACCTGGGAGGCAGAGACAGGAAGATTGCTGTGAGTTCGAGGCTTGCCTGGACCATATAATGAGTTCAGGGTCAGCCTGAACTACAGAGTGAGACCCTGTCTCAAAAAATTGAGGAAGACTGCCTTGGCTTTTAATGTTTTTTTTTCTCATGCATTCATATATTTTTCATAGTAAGAATTTTACTTTTATTGTTTGTTTTAAAATCCTACCACTTCTGGTATTATTTTTTAGAAATTCCTGTCTATTGTATGTATGTGTGTGTGTGTGTGTGTGTGTGTGTTTATTTTTTGAGACAGGTTCTCGCTTTGTAGTTCAGGCTGGCTCTGAGCTCACTATGTAGTCCAGGCAAGCCTCGAACTCAGCAATCCTCCTGCCTCTGCCTCCCGAGTGCTGGGATGATAGGCGTGAGCCACTACGCCCGGCATTGTGGTATGCGGTATTGATTGCTGGTGGGCATGAGTCTCCATGCCCAGCATTGTATGTGGTTACTGGGGATTGAACTCAGGACCTTGCGCTTGCGAGGCAGGCGCTGGAACCACTGAGCTAACCCTCCAGCCCTCTTTTTTTTTTTTGAGACAGGGTCTCGCTTTGTAGTTCAGGCTGGCTCTGAGCT
>PVIC010002054.1:28212-82302 GCA_004025085.1 Thryonomys swinderianus | reverse complement strand
GGAGGCAGAGACAGGAGGATTGCTGAGTTCAAGGCTTGCCTGGGCACCATAGTGAGCTCAGGGCCAGCCTGAACTACAAAGCGAGACCCTGTCTCAAAAAAAAAAAATTAATTTCATCAAATACAATACTGTCTTGCATTTTTCTCTACCTCCAACCAATTCAAACACTTCAACTATACTATTATCAACTACCTATACTGTAACTTATTCTTACAAAAGAGAGACTTTATAGAGTGTAGAGAGCATAATTTTTTCACAAAACTTTCCTACTTTAAATTTTACTCATGTAATCTAAATAGTAAAGATATCCATCTACTAGAAAACTAAAAGACTGAATCTTCAGGACTTTACTATGTTTTACCTTTCTAAGTCTTACATTGCTACTTTTCTAGAATCATACATGTTTCAGTCTCTAATAATTACACAGGCTAGAATGTTCAGAAAGGAAAGGGAACAAAACTTATATCACAATAACATTTATTAACATGAAATGCAAGTTTTTGATACACAAAAAGATAGCTTCTGTTTGAAGATTACCATGGCTTTCAAAAAATTAATATTTGTCATAGTGACAAATCTATAGGCCTAATTTTAGCTTAGACTTTTATATTCAACATACAACATCCATGTGTTAGTAGAGTTTGGGGGTGCTGTGGTCTTTCCAGGGGTTAGTTCCAGGCTCTTATTTTCCTGAATGAAGAACTGGACAAGAAAGGAGGAAGTGGGGTTTTACATTTATTAAAAATAAGAAAACAAAGAAGTATCCTTTGCAGAGTGAGTGGAGGCCAATTAATAGTAGGAAAAAGAGGTACTAGCTTGAGAGAGGAGCCAGTGAAAAGGTTCACAGCCCCTTCTGAGCCTAATGGTAACTGATTTTTTTTATACCCCTCCATTCTGATGTCAGATCTGGACCATCCTATCAAAACCCTGTTTGATTTCATGCCAGAAGAACTGAAAATAGCACTTTCTGATTGGTGGCAGGGGTGGGGCTTGAAGCCTTTCTCTGCATGAGTCCTGGCCTTCCCTTGCTTGCCCAGCAGCTTTGCCACACACTGTCTCCCTGTACAGTCCTCCAAAATGCTAACTACCTCCTTTAAAGAGGTCTAAATTAATGTGTAAACACATATAAAAATGTAGGTGTTTAGATGTCTTTAAATATTTTAATAACCTTTAAAATTTCGGGTGCATCTTGATTCTGATTTTTTAATTAGGAAATCATTAGGTAACTATTCTGTAGAAAATAAACAAATAGAAATGGACTTCGACTTGCAATGGTTTGACTTAAGATTTTTCAACTTCATGATGATGCAAAAGATGTATATCTTCAGCAGCACTATGGTTTATATCTAGATGTCCCTCTAAAGCCTCCTGCAATTGTAAGTGAGGCTTTGGGAAGATGATTGGCTCATGGGGCCATGACACTTCTCAGTGGATTAGGCCGCTGCTGAGACTGTGGCTAATTGTGATGGTAAGTGAAGCTGGATTGGAGGAGATGAGCCCCTAGAGTAGTAGTCTGGAAAGTCTATGTTCTCCCCACTCCTCCTACGGCTTTTTGGTTCTATGCCATGCCATGCGCTGTTTCTCCTCTACTGGGCTGCTCTGCCAGGCCACAATGTCTTAAAACCACATAACTATGGAATGAAACTTCTACAAACTGTGGACCAAAATAAACTGTTCTTCCTTACAATTGTGCGTGTCAGGTTTTGTGTCTCAGCAACTAGAAAGTAAGACAAGGAAGGATCTCTGACCCAGCAATATGCACACAATACTCTTCTAAAGGCGTCAGTATCCTGTCAGCTGTGTGATCAGGAGGGTACACAACTGACACCTTGCAGTAGACTATCCTGCCAGCATTTTGGGACTTTCTCATTTGTTCTTTCACATGCCAGCATGCCTATGAAACACCCATCTGTGACTCATACTTCCAACATACGAAACGCATCAGTGTCGGAGTACAACCTTATTGTAAGTAGTGTATTTGAATGGTGGATATCCATTTCCCTAAATTACCATTTCCCTAAATTTTCCACTATTACCAATAAACTTCAATTTCTTTGGCTTTAACAGTACAGATCAAAATGGATTATATATACTGCTTATTTTAAATGAGAAGGCAGATCTTGCATTATTTTAATGGATGATGGTAGGCACTAAGTCTGATGACCAATAGTTTATTTTTCTAGTACTGGGGATCGAACTCAGAACCTCGCACTTGCTAGGGAAGCATGGCACCACTGAGTTACATCCCTGGTACAATGACCAATAATTTAGTCCTTTCCTTCTGCAGTCACAGCCCAAATATGCTTCCCGTCCATCAATGGTAGGCAGGGCCATCTGATTTACTTTGGCCAGGAAAATGAACAGAAGTGGCATGGGTCACTTTCTAGACAGACGCTCGAAGAGCCAACACTACGTTGTTTTCCTTCAGGCTCATTTCTGCAGAATTCAGCACACACTGGCGCCCCACCAGTGTGTCCTTATGAGCACGGGATGAAGCAGAATTGTGTCTAACCTTCAAGGACACAGAGCACAAGCGTGAGAAGCCAGAAAGTCCCTGTGACTCACAGGGTTCTTTGTTAGTTTGGTTATTATCACAGCCTAACCAAGTCTATCCTGACCTGTACAAAGATCAAATTCTCTGAATTATTATAAATACTGAAAACTAATACACAGAGACTATTTTCAAATGCAATGCCAAAAATTATTGCTACCGTGGATTTTACTTTATTAAACATGCCTGTGTTTGACTCTAAGTTTGGCTGAGATTAAAAGATACTTAAAGTTATCACTTGCCATGGTTTGAATATCTATGTCCCCTCAGAATTCATATATTGAAATCTTAACACCAAAGGTGATGGTGTTAGAATGTCAGGCCTTTGGGAGATGATTAAATAAGTCATGAAGATCCTGCCATGAAAGGGAATCTAGCCTTTATAGAACAGACTCAAAGTAGCCCATTTACCCCTTCTGCTATCTGATGACATAGCAAGAAGGTACTATCTACAAGCAAAGAAATGGCCTCTTGCCAGACACTAGGTCTACTGGAACTTTCTTCTAGGAGATCCCAGCTTCCAGAATAGCAAGAAATAAATTTCTATTACACATAAGCTATGTAATATAAGATATTTCATTACAATGCCCTAAATTGAGTAAGGCATCTTCATTAGTAAATTTTTTTTCTTAACCTAAGATAGTAAAAATTAATACATGATAGAAAGGCATATTTCCCATGAGCCTGAATGCCAGGATAAGGCCTTTACATAGTCACTGTGTCAAAACTGAAAGAAAATTTTGAATATGGATGTTATGAGGTGCTTTTGAATTTTAATACTATGTAATTTTCAAATCATATCAGTTAGGGTTCATAATCCCCATTTGATAAGTGAGTCTACATTACATAATGCAAGTGTATATTTTCCTAATTCTTACCATATCCTTCTCATATCTTGGAAGAACTCTTCCCAAATGAGTTCGGGCACCATAAAAAATGGATTCTTACATAACAGTTTCTGGGAATAGCCCATTGATGGTTGTTATTCATATGTGAATATTCTGATTTAACAAGTTTATTGAAATATTCCTCTATGTCCTTGTTCTACGGAACTTAAGGGGCCTCAGCTACTGCCAGATGTATGGACTCTCTTTATGTCCACAGTGATGGTGCATTTTATGTGTTAACTTGATTGTATTATAATATGTAGATATTTAGTCAAGCATTATCTGTGTGTCTCTGTGAGATATTTTTAAGTAAGATTAAGAATTAAATAGGATGCCAGGCGTGGTGGCTCACGCCTGTAATCCCAGCACTCGGGAGGCAGAGACAAGAGGATTGCTGAGTTCGCGGCGGCCTGCCTGGGCACCATAGTGAGCTCAGGGCCAGCCTGAACTACAAAGCGAGACCCTGTCTCCAAAAAGCAAAAAAAAAAAAAAAAAAAGAATTAAATAGGTTCATAATGTGTATATAAAATGTACTAATAAAATCAATTTGCAAACAAAAGAATTTTTTAAATAAAATGACTGGATTTTCAGTAGATACAGCTGCATAAGGTGGTAACCTTTATGCAATCAAAACACAGAACAAGGGTTGGAGATTTTAGCTCATTGGCATCATGCCTGTCTTGCAAGTGTAAGATTATGAGTTTGATCCCTAGTACAAAATTAAAAAAACAAAAACAACAAAACAGAACAAATTGTTAGCCTCTCTTTAAGCAAGAGAGAAATTCTCCAACAAACTACCTTTGAACTTCATCTGAAACAGTGGTCCTTCCTTGTTCTGCAGCACACTGCCCATGAACTTGAATTTGTTTCTCCTGGTCTCCAGCCCATTCTGTAGATTTTGCACTTTCCAGCTGAATCACAAGATTGTAGAAGATTTTTTTGTTCATGGAAAGAGTTTTTTTGATCAGTGAATGTTTTTAACAAAATTAATAAGGACTATTACTTTTTAGAAGTCAATCTGCAGACCAGAGATTTAGCTCAATGGTTCCAGCACCTGCCTCGCAAGCACAAGGTCCTGAGTTTGATCCCAGTAACCACATACAATGCTGGGCGTGGTGACTCATGCCCACCAGCAATCAATACCACACACCACAGTGCCGGGTGTAGTGGTTCACACCTGTCATCCCAGCACTCAGGAGGCAGAGGCAGGAGGATCACTGAGTTTGTGGCTTGCCTGGGCTACATAGTGAGCTCAGGGCCAGTCTGAACTACAAGGTGAGACCCTGTCTAAAAAAAAAAAAAAAAAAGAAGTCAATCTGCTTTACTCACAGCTCACCAATTTAAGTTTAAGTCTCACCAAACAATATCGTCACAGAAACACCCAGAATATTCATACACATCCCTTTGGTACTGATTCTGCAGAGAACCCTAATAGATCCATGTTGGTCCCTCACACCACTGACCTTTAGTTTCTTCTGACTTGGAGACTCTGAGAAGAAGAGAAGTAAAAATTAATTTCTTCTTACTCTTTCTGTTTTATCTTTTCAAATTGCCATTTAGGAAATTTATATAACATCCATGGGAAACTTACAGAACAAATTTTCCATATTTAACTATTATATTCCCTTCATATATATAATATATATCCTATATATAATATAATTTAAAAGTTCTTCAAAATAGTTTTTTCTTCAAGCAATTTTTATAGGGAAGTTATTACCAGAAAAAGAGTTGAGGCTGTCTATATGTATAAGAAGCAAAGAAGAAAGAATCCACTTCTAGAGACAGTGTCTGCACAGTGTGTCTACAAAGTGTGTCTGCACAGTGTCTGCAGATTTAGGGACACTATGTAGAAGAAATTCCTGTTTCATAAGGTGTGGTGGTAAAAAAAAATCATGAGTGATTAAATTTGTAAACATATATTACAATAAAAAACACATTGCCATTAACCCCATGAAAATAGTCTCCCTTGCTTTGAACACACTTAGCCCTTTGTTCTTGCCTCTTCCTGTGCAGTTCTGGAAGTCCTCTTCCATGAGTAACTCATTCACTGTCATGGCTGCCTTCGTGTCCTGAATCAGTTAAAAACAGGTACCTGCGATGGGCATTTTGACTTTCAGGAAGTCTCTGAAGTTGGATGATGCCACATCTAATAATTAAGGTGGACAAAGACACACCATAATGTTTTTATACATCTGTCTTTTCACTGGATAACACCCGGGAGTAACATTCACCAGGTTTTTTAATCACACCTCATAAAGACACTCACAAAAGAGGACTTCCAAAACCGCTTCAGGAACAGAAGCAAGAACAACTGGGTAAGTGCACTGAGACCAAGGTGAGAGAGTTTGAGAGCGGTTAATGCAATGTGTTTTCTACTGTAATAAATTTAATTTAAATTATATGCCCACTGCATGTTTTGACCACATTTCCTATGTTATGCTTCATGAAGACATAATGATATGGTCAACTGGAGGTGACTGATAATCTGTCCTCTATTTAATCGTGTGGAACAGCTCAGGGCAGATTGTCTTACAGATTTAGAATATAGTTCCCTGGCTTGAAGCACAAAACAGAAAGGCAGTAAACTGCTTCTTTTTATAAATGAGATCCCTCTTAATTTGTTTACAAGTAAATCCTATTTAGCTATTCATCTAATAGTAATATAGCCTGAGAAGAGATTAACATGTAGTTTTTAGTTCTTATCCAATCACTTAGGCCAACTAAGTAGAAGAAAGGATGAGAAATCCATCCTAAAGACTTTTATAGTATGAAGTACATAGAAAAAATGATTTTTCAGTAATTGAAGAGTATTTGAGAATCATTTCTTCAAAGAAAGAGATGATGGCATGTGGAGGCCAAATGCCAGGAGTTGAAGTTATAAAACCCTAGCTCCAATGTCTCCAGCACATAGCTGTGTGACTTTGCTAAGACTTAACCCCCTTGTCAATAAAAGATTATCATTTATTTCCTTGCAGACTTGTTATTGGAATGAAGATAACATACATAAAGTGCCTCCAAGTAAGGCCACATAACATCATCTTAAGTTTTAAATTGCTGCTTCCCTCTGTGTAAGCTGGGTCTCATTGCCTTGAACTTGTGAAATAGATAAAAATATGTTGTTTTGATGGGTTTTTATTTTAATGAAATCCTTTGCTAGAAATTATATAATCCACTGTCAAGTGTCTTGGTTAAAATGAAATGAAAAGCCATAATTTCTACTTCTTTGATGAAGAAATTGGAATATGGAAAAATTTTTAAAGTACTCTAAACCAAAATTCTGGGAAGGAGCATAAAAAGAGAGGAAATAATGAAATAAGTATTACAGCAGACTGTTTCAATTCTAAGGATAAGTTGTACACGTTTTAATTCTGAGATCTAGACTCAAGTGTAGGATAAATGTAGGTGACTTTCTTTTCTAGATGAAGTACTTATTCTGTTTTTAAAAGGGGGGAGTGTAGTACATGTTTTAAAGTTACTGTTCTAGAAGATACAGACAATGGATCCAAAGGACAAATTCTGTGGTCAGATTTCCCAGTACTGTGACTTAGCAGCTATATTGTCCGTTGCATCCCAGTTCTTCAGCCATAGATGGAGAAAAATAAGTTTTACCTTACTGAGTATTTGGGAGAATTAAACTAATATATGGCAAGTAGTTAGGGTGACACCTGGCAATGCAGTAATTTAAGTTTTAGTTGCTTTTATCATCCTTTTTCAACCACACACACACACACAAGGTTCTACCTTGTTTGGAAAAAATAGACAGACCTATTAAGAAAAATTTAGAATCAAAACAAGTCTTTAGAGTATTCTAGGTCCTGATCAAACCTCTTTATAAATCAGTGTTCCCGTCTCCTTAGCGTTTTCAATCAGGTTCATTTTAAGTAGAGCAATCTCTAAAGATGGCCTCAAGTCATTCAAAAGAATCTCTAAATCTAAGAGTAGAAAGCAAAAGGGATTCAGGCATTATACATTATTCCAGTTTTATATTTGTCATGTTTAGTTCTTGGATATATCAGCTTTTGATGCAAAAATGCTGTATGTAAAATAATCTCAAAGCCTCCGGCTTAAAACAATTTAAATTTGTTTTTTACATATGGATCTGTAACACAGCCACAACGATTATGTTCCAGGCTGTATAACTGTTCTATGTCTCAAATTCTAGGGCTCATTAACAACCCTCACAAGGTGATGCAACTATAGCGACCTGGAACAAATACTTTTCATGGCAGAGAACAGGATCACAAAATACAAAGCCTAGTGACATAAGCAAGTATAGAACCACGCTTGAACAGGAACTATGGCACATTGTTCACATTTCATTGGCCGCCGTGAATCACATGATGGTGAGGTATTACTGCTATATGGAAGTATATTCTTCCTGTGCTGGAGTGATGTCGAGGATATAGTTTTTGACAAACAGTAACTCAAGCTGTACACTTACAAACTGTCAGAATCCATTAAGTACAAAACCTAGAGTAACCACTTCAATTAAACATATTTGAGAATGTGGATCTCAAATGTTGAAATGCATCAAAATATCCTGAGGAATTTGTTAAAAATTTAAATGACTCATTCCTCTGCTGTGATGTAGATGTGGTTTAAGTGCGTGTCTCCTCCCCAACACTACAGCCAATATTTAAGTGCTGGAGCTTGTTTCCTAGGGTGGGATGTTGCCAGATGTCAAGGGTCTTTAAGAGAAGGTACCCAGCGGAAGGCCTTTGGGTTTGTGGTCTGTGTCCTTAGAAAGGACTTATTGGGTCCTGGTAAGTTCTTGTAACAATATTATAGATACCTAAGTTAAATAGAAATTAATGTTCAGTCAGAGAGAGACAGGTCCCTCAAGGAAGTCAGCACAGAACAGGACACAAAAAATGTAGCAAGAGGCAAATGTAAAAAAAAGTCAGGCCTCATAGGGAGATGAAATAACCAGACCCGCACGCCTCCACAGAGATAAAGTCAAGATCATACTACCATCACAGCACCTGGTCCAGGGGCCCAGATAGGCATCAGACATATAGAAAGGTGACCAAAACATCTGGACCCACCCCTTCCCCAGAATGCCTTTGTTCTTTCCATATACGCATGCTAAGTGGGTCACTCCCCTACTGGATAAACACTAGCTAGAGTTGTACCCTTATAGGTTAATTGTCGTCTGACCCGTGTTGTACTCACATTGTGACTTTGCTGTATAAATTATCCTTGACAAACAACCTTGATGCCCACCCATTGGGACCCCTCCTGGAAATCCAGGAGCTATTCTTCTTAATAAAACTCTACGCCTTCTTCCTTTGGTTCGTGACTTCACTCCTCAATACCATGAGACATGAACTCAGCACATCTGACACCAAACAGGTTAGGACTGATTATTTTTCTCTCCTTATCAAGAGGACTGTTAGGAAAGTCTGAGCCTGGACTCACTCAGTTTCTGCGGTTTCCTATTTCAGCTGCCATCTCTTTCTCCCACACCCAGGCCCACCATCCACCAGAGGCACACAGCGGAGTATGGACAATGCTGTTGCCATCAAAACTGCAAGCTAAATTCGTTGTACCTTATACAATGAACCCTTCAACACTGACTCTGACATACATGTGTGAATGGGACCTAGGATCTGTGTTCCTGTCCCTCCTCAGCAATAAACCCACCATGCACCGAAGGGTGCCAAGAGCTACTGTGAAGAGAGCTATGCCTAGAGACCAGAGCAGGGTGCTACTCTCCTCCCTGGCAGAGACGGGAGGATAACAGTGACAGCTCTCCCACCTGCAGAAGAACAGAGGGAACTGGGGTGTCTGATAGATGCCAGTTTTGGTTCCCAGGTCCTTTTTCCTCCATGTTCCCCCATCTTTGCTCTCTGATTTTGCATTTCCTCTCACTAAATTTCCCCATGTGAACCACTCTGGCCCGTGAGAAATAAGTGCAAGTAGCAATGTGCCATCTCCGAGCTTAAGTCACGTACCCACCTGGCCTCTTGAATCCTGCCTTGAGAAGAGCTGACCTGAGAAGCTTCTGCCTGTCCACACTGGCCCCAAATTAACATTCACTGATAGTCCAAGTCCACGGGGATAAACCCAACTTGACCCAAATTGAAGCAGAGTTATCTACCTGATACTAAATACATCACCTAATTTCTACCTGAATTCTGCAGGGAGGAAAGGGAAAATAATTGCTCCTCTAACCAACGAATGTTGGGGTACTTAACCACTTAACAAAAGCTAACTTGTGCCGAGCTGAAACGTCACTCTGAGATATTCTGAATCCCGTCCCTAAACGAAGCTCCACCTTCATTTAGGTACCAGCAGTGGAAATGCATGACTCCTCTACTGGAGTTCAGGCTCCAAGAAAAATAGCTTTTGAATACAGACACCATTTGGAAGCTTTTCATGTAAAATCGTTCTATGCAATTTATTTTCATACACCTGAAGAACCAAGTTCAGTAATGTAACAGCGTGAAGTAAGACTTTTGTAAAAAGAATATTTAGGTCATACAACAGCACCAGTTTTTTTTTTTTCAAAAATAGAAACAGATTGTTGTACAGAACCCAGAAATTCTGGTGGAAATACTCTGCAATGGAAGCATGTTTTCCATTAACTTAAACACTGTGTTAACCTCAATCAAAAATACACTTTCCTAAATAGAATGCAGAATTTATAGTTTTGGGAAATAATGCCTGTACTCTAAATGTGCAGAGGAGCTGAACTAAATGACTGTTCCACATGATTAAAGAAATTCTTCATCTTATCATGCAAAAATGAAATCTAAACAAGCTAAAGTAACACCCTCCCACACAACCAAGTACTTCATCTAGGTATGTTATCTTTTAGATGTCTGGAGCATATTTTCCCCCTCTGTTACTATTCACTGTTTGAGACTGTAAGAATGATTTCTGAGCTGGGGATTTAGCTCAAGTAGTACCACTCCATCTTGGATACACAAGGGCCAGAGTTCTATTCCTGATTACACACGCACACACACACACACACTCACATATGATTCCTGTCTGTTCAATTAAGCTACTTGTGGAGAAATTCATACATGGACAGCCATCATAATCCCAAGATTCTGGTGACCAATACTGTCTATCAGTGATCCACTGAGTTCTTCAATGTCATAAATCTTCCCTGTTAGAAAGTAACTGAATAAATTATAGTTTCCATCTGAATGGTGCTCCAGAATGGAGGTGCCTTTCTGTGACAAATAAGATGGGTAGAACAAGGAAGAGACTTTGTGAATGGACTCAGGTCTCAGAGATCGTGGCAAACTTAGGCTCTTAGATCCATTCAATAGGAACTCAACCATTTATGAGATTAGATGGAGTTAGTTCCCAGCCTGGAAGACCGTGATGATAAATCAATCTGTATGGCTGGTTTGGGGTGAGAGGTGAAGTACCTACTGTTTATCATGGGTTAAAGAGTCAGAGTGTTTAATAGTTTTTTCCCCCAAAACTCTGAGTTCAGTGTAGAAACACCAGAGACATCATCATTCCATAAATGTCATTTCAGTTCTCAGTCACTAAGATGTTTGGCTTCTTTAATTACATCTATTGCTTCCATCATTGTAAACTCAATCCTCAATCATTTCCACTCAATCATTTCCACTCAATCATTTCCACTCTTTGGAAATGTTGGTTTTAGTGTCACACATAAAATCTGCCATAGCACTAATACTCATCATTTAATTTGCCAAACCTTTCAGGCAAATATATGACCTTTCCTATCGTTTCACTGGAAAACAGAAAAATTACTAAGCCTGTGAATTCTTCCTTCTATGACGAAGCATGATAACTCTAGGCTCATGGATCATTCTGAAACCGTACATTGTTTCCAAACAGCAGAGAACATTTCAGAACAACCCTTGCAAAGCAAACTCCCAAGGAAAGACCCAAGTCCAAATCACTGCTGTTCTCATTAAACATTTTTTCAGTGTTCTTTTCACACTTACAAATTTTAAACCATTTGGAAGCTCCCTCTGTGGAGTTCTGTCTCTTCCCCCTCCATCCGTCTCATTCAGATTAACAGCGGCCCCAAGTGCCAATGTATGAGGAAGGTTATAGATCGCTGCATGTCTATGACGACAGACAAAATTATGTTTACTGTCATGTTTTTCAAGGAGAGGAGGGCATGTGTTTAGAAAGAGAACCTCCTGTCAGTTTTAGTCAAGATGACACTTAAAGTGAATGACCCCAGAATAGAAAATAGAGGTGATTCCACTGCCCTGTGAAGACTGTGCAGGGCTGTTCTTGGTAGAAGATGATGTATAAATTTGGGGCCATGACTGAACCCACTAGCAACAGGTGGTCCTCAACAAGGCGGTCCTCATTCTCCAAGGACTTCCTGCCTCCCCTCTGAATAAATATAGGGAAAATATTTAAGATGACGACTGACAGTGGCACCGTATTAGTAGGTCTCCAAGACACCAGGCATCACAGGCCATTCCTTTCCATCTCTCTCCATTTTAATTAAACACACTGAAACCCAAAGCTTCCTTCATACATGTGAGCCAAGCCTCAGGTAGTCTTTTAATCTCCCAATTTCTGATTTAGCTAGGTAAACAGAACTGCTTTGATTAACTATGTGGCTCTGGATTTTATTAACCCTCCCTTGTGATAATAGGAATGAAGGAAGACAGGAAACATGGAGGGAGAGGAGGAAAGATGGAAAGAAAAGAGGGAAGAAGGAAGGGAGGCAAGGAGGGAGGAAGGGAAAAGGAGAGAGAGGGAAGAAGGAAGAAAGATTGTCTAGAAAAATGCATGTTTGGTAATTTACCCATCAGTTAAGTGAAATATTTTATAACTCTATTCTCAAATCAAAAACTTGTCTAACATTAATTCTTTGTGTTATTTGAAGTGGATTCAGGCTCATTTCTCACTCTAGAGGTAAAGTTTATATACATTATTAGATTCAGAAATAGTCCCAAATAAAGTCTTGACTTCATATACTGCTATCCTCGGCAACAGTTGTAACTAAAATATTTAGGTCATATATGAAATACACACACACATATGTCTTGAAAAATCTAGACAGATAAGTGAAAAAAGTGTGAAGCCGAGAAAATGTTTCTTGTATTATTACTGATGATGTCCTTCAAGACTTTAGGAGAATACTTTTCTTAGGGTGGACCATTCAGATAACTCAGGCTGTTGCCTGGCTAGGACCCTTAGACATTCAGGGCTCACAAGAACATAACTCATTCCAAAGTACAAGAACAGAATGACTTTTCCAGGAAGACTGTCTTGCTTATCTGCAGTTGAAAAGAAGGCTCCATTTGATCTCTAACTTCTTTTTCATCTGAATTTTTAAAGGTTTTTTTTTCCCCCCAGTTGTAGTGTTGAGAATTCATTACTACACTCAGTTTTTTATTCATTCCTACTGCTATACTAAAAGACCATAGGCTGGGTAAATTATAAACAACACAAATGTAGTGCTCACAGATCTGGAAATTGGAAGGCCCCAGATCCAGGCACTGTCAGTTCTGATATACTTTAAGGGGCCTGTTCCTCAAACTGATGCTTTCAATGTGTCCTCAATTGGCAGTAGAGACAAGGTAGCTCCTGGCATCTCCTACTCCTGTGGTGAAAGCCTTGAAGATTTACCTCTCCTCCCAAAAGGTCTGGCTCTTAAAACTACTTCTTGGGAGTCTGTGTTTCATGTGTTTTTTTGTTTGGTTTTGTTTTTGTGTGCTGTGCCTTCTTTTGTTCATGCCAGTGCTAGGAATATAAAGCTAAAAACATGCTGTGCTACTAAGCTGTAAGCCAGCCCTTCAACACGTGAATTCAGACCATGGCACCTGGCAATGCTATGAGGACATTCATTAGCCACATAAATCCCTATAAACTGCATTGGTAAACTATACAAACTTATTTTGTGTATGTGATTTTAGTACATTTACCAAATACTTCAAAAAATAACTAGCATATTCCTCCACGCCTACATCACCTAAGAAGATAGAGCGAGTACATTTATTTCCTATCTATAAATAAGATTTATATAAGTTAAATAATAACCTTTTGTTGTTTTAAACAATGTATTTCTTTAAATGTAGTAATTCAAATGAGAAACATATCTAGTCAAATAAAGAAAATACTGACAGCTCTCAAACTGATGTATTCACAAATTATGCCAGATTCATCCCCTTCTGGTGTTCCTGTTATGGAAAAATCATTATTTCATTTTTTTTCAAGTGCTTCACGTATCCAAAGTGACTGCTAACAAGGTCATTGGTGTGAGATGGGGACCCATCATTGGCAACAGCCAGAGGGCAAGTGGTACACACGTGTCACAGAACAGAGACAGAGTAAAGCATGGCACGATCTCATTCAGGGCATGCCCTCAAAATTATAACTATTGGGCCAGGGATTTAGCTCAGTGGTTCTAGCACCTACCTCGCAAGCGCAAGGCCCTGAGTTCAATCCCGGTAACCACATACAATGCTGGGCGTGGTGACTCACACCCACCAGCAATCAATACCACATACCACAGTGCCGGGCGTGGTGGCTCACGCCTGTAATCCCAGCACTCGGGAGGCAGAGACAGGCAGATTGCTGAGTTCAAGGCTTGCCTGGGCTACATAGTGAGCTCAGGGCCAACCTGAACTACAAAGCGAGACCCTGTCTTAAAAACAAAAAAAAATTATAACTATTGAAGATTCACTTGGAAAAAGGTGAGTGTGATATTCTACTCCCAAACTGAAAATCACTTTTACTCCCTCCTTTCCAACTCCGGGAGCAGGTTTTCAGGGATGGATACTCTCGCTGGAAGCAAATACAAGCCAAATCCTATGCCTGGTCTGACTCTGGGGAGCAAGAACAGAGTTATGAGCTCATCTTAGTTTCTGCATGTTGCAATATGTGTCTCTAAATTGGCACCAGAGAGACTTCCTCGCCTGCAGAGAAGATAAAAATGGTCTAAATTGTTACATCTTCAATAGATCTCCTTAGAAGGGCTTGGAGTGGCTACAGGAAGTTTTCATGTGGGAGGCTGAAGTTCTTTGTTCCCTGAGGTCACGTCCTCCTTCTGGCCCAAGCTAAGGACTAAACTCCCTCGTGAAACTTACTCCGGTGGAACAGAATGTGTCTAGGCACCCATGGGCCTAACCCACAACCACCTGAGGACCATGTACTTGTAAGTTCAGCTTAGTTCTGCAGCAAATGATGCTGAGGGTTGACCACTCATGGATCTCCGTGTTCCAAAACTAGCAGTACCAGCAAGGGCAGGAAGTCTAAGGACCCTAAACCAAGTGCTTGTCAGGAAACCAAAAGACTCACAGAAGCTACTCTTTTTATAAACAAATTCAGCTAAGGATAAAAGGAAAGAAAGAAAAATAAGTTTAACAGAGCAGTAGATTCAAGACCTCAATTTCTCTCGAAATTAGATACAATTTACCTAAGCCAGTTTACAGATGACTCTTAGATATGTAATGATCACCAAAAAAGGCCAAATTGAGGTCAGAAGTAAACAGAACTAGATACCAATTAGAGTGGTAAGAATAAGTTTTAATCCGTAATGTAATATTGCAATAGGAAAAAAGGGTCCAACATGAACTACTCAACTTGACTTTGAATGGGGAAGGCTGGGTGCTTGAAAGGGTAAACAGGAGAGTAGGGAAGGGGGCAAGCAGGAACAAGCAGGATTAAGGAAGTGAAAAATTACAAAAAGCAGAAAGGTGGAGTCGAAATCCACCCAATGCTATTTGGTTCAATTTTGTGTGAAATACAAGATGTTACAGTCTGCAAGTGTAAACGCAGATTCATGAGCTGCCAGAGGGAGCTGACTGGAATTGGGCTGCTCCCCTCCCAGGGAGGCTGAGAGACAGGCCCGCGAGTCCAGTAGATCACACAGCAAGTCCTGCTCGCTGTCCGGAGCCTCCTGGGGCAGGTGTATTATAAGAGTCTAGGATCGCCCTAACGATGCCATTTTGCACTGAGTCAGTGTTCATCTAGTTACTTTTACCCCGAGGTTGAGGCCTAGCTGAGTCAGGGGCTCTGGGAGCTTAGCTGGGAAGCATTCAAAGGAAGGATCTCTGTGGATGGTGTGAGTCCACTACTCTGTAATCATCTCAAAACTGGGTTTTAATGAAAACAAAGCTCAGCCCAAATTCTTTCAGCCAGGAATTCATGTACTAGAAACTACTCACTAGCAAGAAAGCATAAGAAAGCTCCTGCCTTTGAAAAAAAAAGGATATTTTAGGTAGTGCAAGTATAGCTGGAACAAATAGCAAGGTTCGTGAACACTATGCTGTGTCTACACACCCCGGGCAATCAAATTCTCCTAAACCAGCGTCTGGACAGAGAACCAGTCAGTCAGGTCATCAAACAATGACTGTCTTCCCAAAAAAGGCCCGTGCACACGTCCACAGGTGTTTTTCACGCCCATGTTCTGAAAAGGATGGAAGTATCTCTACACTGTGTCAGCCAATTCATACATTCAAACTAGGGTTCATTTCACCAGAGAGAGCCAAAGCCTGTTTTGAATATACGCCATGAAGCAAGAAACCCAATCGAGAAACAATATGTGAATTCAGAGCTGTGCGGCTGAGCAAAGGGTACAGGATGAAAGGCCACACCGAAGCTGCCTGGACAGTAGCCACCCTCACATAATGCCACCTCCCACTCCCGGACAGCACCGCGCTGCCAGCGCCATCTCTGACCAGGGGTAAAACCAGAGTCTCAACTACCTGCCAGGTACCACCTGTCACGCGCCGTGAGAACCTTAAGTAAATCCCAGATTGTAACGTTTTAAAGGTGAGTCATGACGCT
The DNA here is from genome assembly GCA_004025085.1 of Thryonomys swinderianus. NCBI lineage: Eukaryota > Metazoa > Chordata > Mammalia > Rodentia > Thryonomyidae > Thryonomys > Thryonomys swinderianus. The sequence goes on along the minus strand of PVIC010002054.1, from coordinate 66,111 downwards.
GGAGGACACACTGCACCTGGGGTCAGGAGTCCAGGGTTCTGGCCCTAAGGAGGTCACCCGGGACATAATTTCTCTTTAGACTTTTCTCTTTTCCCATTCAGAAAACAAAGCGATTAATTTCCATTTGGTTTCCAAGATTCATCTTGAAGAAATATAGCGTTCTGTGAAGGACCTCAAAAATTTACACATCTGTCAATCACTTTCTATATAGTGTATTTGTATTTTTTTTTTTACAAAAAGGAAATTCGGTGTGAATACAATTTTGTACACACTCGCCAAAATTTAACACACTGGTGCTACCAGTCTATTCTGTTCTTTATGCATCAGAATAAAGTCTCTCCGAGCACATCTGTATTTAATATACAGATGTACTCTGAACACGTGATTGAGGAAGGAAATCGTAACTCAACGTTTTTGAAGTTTAGGCCCACACATGCCAACTCATGCAAAAGGACGTGCATGACCATAGGACACAATACACCAGGCTAAGTACCAAAAAAGGCCTAAGGACTGATGCTCTCATCACAGTGTAATTATCAGTTATGCAATGGAAGTGAAAGCTGGAAACTTCCTGTACTTGCTGCGAATACTGGAAAAAGTCAGATGTTTTGTTTTAATGGTAAAGTTGTTGTAAGTCTTGGGATCTTTTTATCTAACTGCTCTTTTTTCCTTTGAAGCTGAAAACGAAGATGGACCATTGGTTATAAAGCTTAAGATTTACAGATGGATATGCTGACTTCATGAAGCCCAAGGTAAACCATCAAAATGTCCAAGAATTAGCCGACTCTTGAGGGAAGATGGATTCCACTCCCAGGAGATGACAAAATGCAAGAAATGTCCCCCCAACTCCTGCAGTGCCATTTGAAAACAATAAATAATACCCATGTCTTCAAAAGCCTTGAGAGGGTAAAATTTTGCAAAATAATTTTGACTTAAAACAACCCGAGACAAATGCATAAGATAAAAACACCTGTGACGGGGAGCTTTCTAAAGACAGCTGAGGAATTATCAGTGTGGAACCGATGGAACCAAGGAGCCCTTAAAAACCGCACAAGAGAGCGGAAGAGTTACAGCAGGAGAAATCGGGTGACCGAAAGCACTGTTGCCAAGAAACACTCCGAGAGGATTGTTAGCAAGGCGGCAATCCTCAGCCCTGCAGCCGCGAGGGACCCAACACAGCCAGAAGCAATGCTGAGAAGAGAAAGTGTACCCCTGGCCTCCGCGCTAGAGGCCAGCTGACTGGCCAACAGATTGCAGCCTAGTGAGACCCAAGGCAGAGAAACAAGTTACGCTCCTCTGGACTTAGGCCCTACAAAATTGTGAGAGAAGAAATTTGTTGCTTTAAGCCCCAAATGTAGGGTCATTTTTGCAGTAACAATAGAAAACTTAGCGCCCTTGACACCCTCCCTCTCCAGAGTCAGAGCTTAGCGCCTAACCAGCCTCCCAGAAACCCACCAGGTGGCCTCCCCAGCCGGAGCCCTCTTTCTCCTTCCCTTCTCTTGCCTTCACAGTAATCACATCCTTGCACTTCAGAGGCTTCTCATTAAAATTAGAGGCCCCAGATGTATGTAAATTGTACCAATAAAGAATTCAATTAAAAAAATTTAGAGGCCCCAAGCACTCTCTAGAGTCCCATCCAGTGCTGTTGAAAAGTCAATTAGTAAAATCACTTTAACTGTCCTCACGGTTCCTCTCTATGCTTTTATTTTCCTTACAGAATATCTGGGATAACAGAGGCTTTTCCACCTGAAGGGTCTCCCTGGACGGAGATGCTGGTGCCTGCACCTCAGAGGACTTACTAAGTGAGCTCCTTGCCCCCTACCTCCTACAAACTGGCAAGCTTGCTCAGTCTCAGAGCTCCCAAAGATCCTTTGGACTGTAAGTGGTGACACAGTCTCTACTCAGGAGACTCGATGTCTGCTTTCCTTTCTTACCATAAATCTAGTAGTTCAGTGCCTAAATCCATACTGTAATGTGCTGCAAAATGATAATATCATAGTTCTACCAGTTCTCTTTAATGTGTGCCTTGGGCTGCTCTTCCTAAACAGGTGCTTCTCACCTGCTATTTGTTACCAAATGGAGTAATGAAAACAAACATAATCCTTCTTTTTCTCGTTTGTGAAATGTGATAGTGAAGCACTGAATTGATTACCACCTTGCAAAGGTGGTAAATTAATTTCTAATCACTCGGAGTTTAAAGATTTAAATATGTCTGATGGGATTCATGCCATGGCAATTAAAACCCTTTCAAAGCTCAGAGTGCCCCATGTTTTGGCCAGTGTGATGGCTTTTTCCAGGTGCTTCCAGAAGACTCTTCAGATTCTGACATCTCTCTTTATAATCTGGTTCTCCAAACTGATCTGACCCATATCCTGCCCCAAAACCTGGGCTCAGCCATTTCATAATAACTCTGGTTTCTATTAGCAGAAGATTGAGTTCCAGTGCTACAATCTATGTCTCAGAATTACTGATATTTTGAAAATTGGAACAACATTAACTTGTCAATGTACAGTTAGTGATGTTCCTAGGTTTCAACAGCTAATAAATTGCCAGTTGTGATGTCAGAAAGTAAAGACTGGGTCCAAAATGCAAAGAAAACACATTTTACTTTTTAAAGCAATCTATGATTGTCTAACAAGATGATATTCAAGATAGTTAAAATTATTTTAAAATAATTTTGTCGAACAGTTCATAATTTCTGAAAATAATATACATTTTTAACAAGGACATTTTAAACTGGCTGAAAAACTGTTCATTGACTTCTCTGCATTTTAAATCATTTTTCAAATTTTAAATCTTGCTGTATAAGAATATATGATGTTGCTAAATCATTCTTATGATTTGACTTAGAAAAAAAATCCTTACTATTCTTTCAATCTTCCCAAATGACTCAATTCAAAAATATAATGTACTAGTTAAGTATGCAAGTTTCTGAGCCAAAATTGCAGTCATTTGTTAAAACCTACTTCCAACTAAAATATCGTATCATCCATGTTAATCACAGTATCACTAACCTCTAGGATTCCTTTCAACTCTGGGCACTCTATGGTTCCAGATACATTATAAAATCATTTTACCAAACTGTTGATAGACTATTATTACAGGTACCTAATATACCAATCAAAGAAAAGGAAACTGATAAAATGTGGCATAAAGGAAAATAATTACCTTCAAAAGCATCATAATATACAGAAATGTAATCTAATAATTAATATATAATATGGGCATTACTTAGTAATATATATTAAAATATAGAAAAACTAAAAATATAAAGTACATATGAAATATATAAGTATATAATATATACTATGGATATTTATGTATGTATTGCAGATATATATGTGTATATATTTTCTTTAGGGAAAGTGACATACAAACAGTGATATATGAAAGAATTTATGTTTTAATACAAATCTATGTTTAAATAGAACTATTATAATAGTGACCAGAGAAGCATAAAAAATGTAAGTATATTGAGTATGACTTTATGTATTTAATATATTTTATATTGTAGTACTTATTTAAATTATTTAACTTTAATTGAAATAAAATACATTTAAATTCATGTATTCCATCGTTTCTCGGCCTTTTGGCTAAGATCAAGTGTAAATTCATGTATTCCACATAATGACTATTAATTGACTGCTTATTGTATCATCATTCAGAATAGTTAAAAAGAGCAACTAACAATATCCAGCAACTGATCAATGAATAAGCAAAATATGGAGTATTCAAACAGTGAAATATTATCTGTGATAAAACAGAAACATTGAGCCAGGCGTGGTGGCTTACACCTGTAAACCCAGCACTCAGGAGGCAGAAAGAGGAGGATTGCTGAGTTCGAGGCTTGCCTGGACTACATAGCGAGTTCAGGGCCAGCCTGAACTACAAAGCAAGACTCTATTTCAAAAATTTAAAAAAAAAAAAACTTTATGCTAAGAAAAAGAACATAGTCACAAAAGACACATTTTCATTTGTAAAAAGTGCCCAGAAAAGGGAAATGGATAGAAGCAGTAAGCAGATTAGTGTTGTGCCAGGGCTCTAAAGAGGGAGGCATGGGGAGGCATGGGAGTGACTGCTACTGAGTACTGGTTTCTCTGTGGGGTGATGAAAATGTTCTGGAATTAGATAGTGGTGACTGCATAACTCTGTGAAAATACCAAAAAACATTAACACATACATTTTACATGAGATTTTTCTGGATAGTGAATCATATCTCCAGTAAAAATGTATTATGTGGACAGTTAACAATCATGCAACAAATGATGGATTTTTTTGAGGATCTAGGCAAATAAGAAGATGAGAAAAACCAGAAAAGCCTTCATAAATAAGGAAGCATTTACAAGGGGTCTGAGGCATAGAAGCATGTCAATATCTCCCCATATTTGGCAAGCATGACAAACCCTTGTTTTTAATGCCATCACGGCATAAGGGCTTGGCTATTATTATATATGACATTTGTAGCCTAACAAGTGTTCAGTTTTAAACCAAGTGTACTAGAGGCTAAAAATGTCTGCCAAATACTACTAGGTAGAACTAAGCCCCAAGAAAATGCAGAATTGTGTAGGTTTTACATGTTATTTCTTCACCAAAATCTCTGATTCTTCTGCAATATTTTTACTGCTCCACCTATAATGTTAAAAAGGTACCACTAGGCATGCCACAGCCTGCCATGGATAAGTACATTTTTATCTTTAGGGAATCAACATCATTCTACATTTGCAGAATGTGCCTTCCTTATCTTACTAACAAAGCGAACCCTCATTGGTCCAACTGGTTTATGTAACGTAACTTCCCCTGAGCATAGCCATGACTCAACTGCAATCTCAGCATCTAAGATGAACATATATCAGTCATCTCTCATTCACTGTCAGAGAGGATGATGAAAGATCTAATTTTGTCTTTCTTAGTCAACAGCTAATTGAAGTGAAATTCAATATGGATTTTACATTCTTTTATTCATGCAATCAAAAAGAATTTTGTTTTTAAAATATTTTCAGAAAATGCACCTATTCAAAGACTGCTTTGCAAACCTAGTAACAGTGCTGGGTTTACATAGTTTTGAATAATTGCAAATATACATGTACACATATGTATTTAGGTATTGCAATGTACAGAGGCACTTTCAAAGGTATGTTGTCAAAGGGTTTCTTTTACCGTTGTTGGCCTAGTCAACAGTTTCTTGGGCAATTCCATTCCTCAAACACATTGGACATTTATACAAAGTCCACTGCCCAGTTCATGTTCTATTTGATCTCCACTCTTTCAATTGGTAATATTTTCCCTGAATTATAGACCACCCAACATACAGAACTTTCTATGACATAATCTGCTAGAATCTTATCAATCTGTGTGCCACTATCCTGTTTAACTAACATGCATATCAACTCTGAAGGCTTTAAGTATCATGAGAAAAACAATAAAAAGATGGTGCAAAAGATCTTTTAGAATAGCACCAAGAAGTTACCAACCTTATGAATGCTTTTTAAAATTCTTTAAAGCTACCTAGCACCATTTCTGGTATAAGTCTTAAATACTTAGCCTGTCACACAAAACAGTCATCATCTGGCCTCTGCCTGGTTTTCTTGTCCTCTCTTCCACTTCACATGACAAATGCTACCTTGAATTTTTCAAAAGGTTAAGCTCATTTGCATATACTTTCATGGTTTTGTTTCATTGTCTGGGACACGCACTTTTCCTAGTTCTGCAATTCTCACTTGTCTGATTTTGCCATTGGAAAATTTGAACTTTTTCCTTTTAGCTAGGCTAAGTCAGCTAAAGGCCAATATTCATTTTACTTTCTTATACTGAACATACTTCCTGATGTATGGCTGCTGCTTAAAATTTTTTCTAAATGAATAGCAAAGCAATGAAAAGTGTGTGCGTGTGTGTGTGCGCACGTATGTGTGTGTGCGTGTGTGCGTGTGTCTGTGTGTGTGTGTTTGTGTGTGTAGCAGCTTGTTGTAGTCTCTTTGGGCTGCTAAAACAAAATGCCATGGAGCAGGTGGCTTATAAATAACAAAATGCATTTCACGTCATGGTAGAAACTGGAAGTCCAAGACCAATGCCATTTGCTACCTGGTGAGTACCAGGTGAGTACCATTTGGTACCCATTGTCTACATCATAATCAGTACTTTTTCAACAGTTCTCACATGGTAGAAGAAGCAAGCAAGCTCCCTCAGCCCTTGTGACCAACTCACTCCCACAGTGCCACTATTCTCTTAAGGATTAGAGGTCAGTGTAGGAAATGGATGAGGCTGGGGAAGAGCACTCAAACTTCAGCACTGCACCTGCAGTTTTAGGGAAATAGGAGCTGCTGGGCCAACAGTGCTTGAATGAGTCCTTAACTTCTTACTGGTGGTGGATTGTTAGAAAAGATTTATTAAACTCTTTCTAATTCAACCACTTCACTTGCAAACTGGATGTAATATTAATATCTCATAGCTCCAAACCAACTAAAATAAGAATCTGCTTAAAATAATACTGAGCACATTATAAATTGTTAGGCCTATTAATATTAAAATACTACTAGAATTAGAGGATATGTGCTAGAAACATAAAACCTTGGTTTCTTTTTGAGGGGTTATTCTTTATTAAAGAATACTTAGGGCCGGAGGGTTAGCTCAGTGGTTCCGGCGCCTGCCTCACAAGCGCAAGGACCTGAGTTCGATCCCCGGTAACCACATATAATGCTGGGTGTGGAGACACGCCCACCAACAATCAACGCCGCATACCACAGTGCCGGATGTGGTGGCTCACGCCTGTCATCCCAGCACTCGGGAGGCAGAGACAGGAGGATTGCCGAGTTCGCGGCGGCTTGCCTGGGCACCATAGTGAGCTCAGGGCCAGCCTGAACTACAACGCGAGACCCTGTCTCCAAAAAACAAAAAAAAAAAAAAAAAAAAAAAGAATATTTAAATTTTTAAAAGAAAGAAAAGATTTGAGAAATGACTATGAAATAGTGTAGTTAATGTAGTAAACAGCCAAAAACTGTAAAACAGATCCAAAAAAATGAAGTATCATGGAAATATGATGAATAAAGTACCAGAACTTAAGTATTATAAGGTTAATGAAAACCCATTTTTCTATTCCATATTCTAATAATAATAAAAGGTATTTTCATTTATTAGATATGTCAGAGATGGGCTAATTTTTTTTTTGAGACAGGGTCTTGCTTTGTAGTTCAGGCTGGCCCTGAGCTCACTATGTAGCTCAGGCAAGCCTCAAACTCAGCAATCCTCCTGTCTCTGCCTCCCGAGTGCTGGGATGACAGGCTTGAGCCACCACACCCAGCAGAGATGGGCTAATTTTTTAATAACTCATACTGAATGTTTTTTAAATTTTTATTTTTATCGTGTATGCTTTTGCAGACCATAATGACTGTGTTTCTTTTAGAGATTTGGTTGGTACATGCACATAGCACTTCTTCATACTGTTTTCAGCCCCTTCCCCTCTTCTCCTTTCCCCTCCCTCCATCTATTGGCCTATGTCTCTATTTCCTATAACTGCATTTTATTTTGCTTTCTGTTTACATTTTGAGTTTCTCATGTAAGGCAAACCATGTGATATGTAAGCTTATGTGTCTATAAATCACATACCACATCTTGACTATTTACCCTGAACTTGGTTGGAAAATAAAAGCCCATAGTCAAAATTTACCACAATTCACATTACTCCCATGGTTCTTCTGTCCTTTATTTTGTTTTGTTTTGTTTGCAGGGATCAAACTTAGGCCTTTGTGCACCCAAGGTTATGCATATATTTTAATTTAGACAACCCATCACTCTATTGTCAGAAGTTATCTTTTGGAATGGCTGATGGTATTCATGAACCACAGAAAAAAACCTAAATTGTTGATTTTAGGTAAAATTTACTTCTTGATAAAATATTATATGATTATCTTCATGCCTTTGTACTGTTATTAAAAAGTGCCTTAGACTGGGTGATAAATCAATAATTTCTACTTGATGGTTCTATTTCATGGCTGAGAAGGTGAAGATTAAGGCACCAGCTGGTATGTTATCCGGTGAAAACTTGTTTCCTGTTTCACAGCTGACAGCTTCTACCTGTGTCATCAGATGGTGAAGGGTAGAAGAGAAAGCCCCGGCTGGTTCCTAAGTCCATTTAAAGAGCACTAATCCTGTCCATGACAGCAGAGCTGGACTCACTTCCTACAGCCCCAGTCCATAAAGCCACCCCAGCTTGTTTTAGGTTCCAACACATCAGTGAGGAAAGAAAAAATACTCAGGGACCCTTTCCAATCCCCAGAATTGACTGCAAGTGAGTTTTAGCCATTTCTGAATATCAAATGCAACCAAAGTTTTGAAAATATTTAAATAATGTTCATTGCTTTTGAAAATGTTGGATGAGGCTTTTTCAATATCAGTAAGAAATTTACTCTTCAAAGATAAAAATTCTGATAGCACTCTTTTATGGAAAATCATGCTCACTACACTAATATACATTTGTGTCTTGGTGCACATGTGAGGAGTTATAGGGATTAGACTGTGGTGTGTGTGCATGTAATTATTCATTATCCCTCCAGATAGCTCCTCCCTCTCATCAGGAGAATCATACTACCCACTCAGTGAGCATCACGCTTGGTCGTGTGACTTGCTATGACCAATGTGAGTAGAAGTGACATTGGCCACCACTGAATGAGATCTTAGAGGCTTCGTGAGTGCCTACCACTGAGCTAAACTCTTTGTCTTTAAGATTACAGAAGACCTGAAGCAGCTATTAGCCAGCCATAATTCCTATGTTACACAGTAACAAAACTTCACTGTGTGAGTATCTTTACTGTTGTACTTTACTATTGTATGCATCCGAGATTATTTTTAAATTGAATTCTTTATTGGTGTATTTTATATACAGCTCACAATCACACTCAACATTTGAGAATTTGTACCAGAATATGAAACGAGTTAATTCTCATTTTTACCAGTATCCCTACCCACCCCATAACCCCCTACCCCCTATATATATGTGATTTCATCTGACTCCACAAAGAATGGCTGCTATTGTGAAATCAACCAACAAGAAATGCTGGCAAGGCTGTGGGGAGAAAGGAACACTTCTCCACTGTTGGTGGGATTACAGACTTGTGCAACCATTGTGGAGATCTGTGTGGAGATTCCTAAGAACATCTGAGATTCTTAAGGCTGTTTACCATTCATTATAGGTTGGCTTTAACTGATTGATCAAGACAATCTTTTGTATTGGGAATTGACCTTCAGTCTTCTTACTGAGCTGTAGCCTGAGCCCCTTTTCTTTTTTCTTTTCTATTTTAAAATAGTGTTCTTTAAGACAACACTTTTGGATGCAGGAGTAGAGAAGGACCTATAGTCAACAGATAGTTTGGAAACTAAACCAATTCCATTGTAGCTTTAACATCTAGGATTCATACCACTCCTCTTCCTGAGCTTACTGGAACCATTCTTAACATTTACACTAAGCATTTTATCAATGTACTATAGAATTTACACTAATATTCTCAATGAATAATAAAGTAACTTCAAGAATCTAATATGTCAACTGTAACAAAATAATATTATGGGGAGTGGAAGGTAAAAACAAATAGCCAACTATTTCTGGCCCAGTGATATAACTGTGTTAGATGCACTTACGCTGTAAATAGGAAGGAATCAATCAGGTTTCAGATAAATTGAACTCAAAATATATGCTTAATTATTATGAGTATGCTTATTCTAATGTCAGAAATGTTCCTTAAAAATAATTTCTCAAGGCCAAAAGAAATTCAAGAAGTCAAAGTCATTGGATGTTTACCAGAGTCCTGAAACAGAGTAAAACAAAAACAGATTATGATGGCTGCCTGAATACTATGGATGACCCTACAACCACATTTAGAAAAAAATACTAAATTCATTGATTTTCCAAAGAGAATTTTAAAGGTTGCAATTTGGATCAAAATTTATAGCTATTTGTATCAGTCAGCTGATTTTTGAATACCTTTTGAAAAAAAATATTAATACAGAGGCAAACAGACATAAGAAAATAAACACCATTGACTTTAGAGCTTTGAGAAAGATAAAAATAATATTATCCAAACATAAATAAGAATGATATCCTGTCATTTTCAGGGAAATGGATTAAACTAGAGAAAGAGTGAAGTGAAATCATCCAGACACAGAGACAAGTACTACATGTTCTCATATGTGGAAGTATATGGGGGGTCTGGATGCAGAAAAGTGATTAATAGAGGTGGAGAATTGCAATGCAAGCATGCATTGAAATATATCACAGTGAACTTTTTAATATGCATTAGTACATGATATCAAAAGTGTTTAATTGCATACACTGAATTTCAATTATGTCTAAAGTTTTATCAGTTGAATGAGAAATTTGTCAAGAAGATACAATCAAAAAGGATGAATGCCAAGGCAAGCATGCAAGTTTTTCATGTCAAGAATTTAAGCAGAGAGTTTACAGGCACAGACGTGCCCATTTTCCTCTCCATTCTGAGATTACTAACAGTAGGCAACAAGCAATTCTGATAGGGCTCTATCACATCCAGTGCAATGGGAACTGTAAACACCCCATTCATGTGCCAAGGATTCTCACCCAAAATGAATTCATAGGACTTTTCTATTGAACATGTTCTCCATATCGTGTAGATTTATTCAGTACAGTTGATTAGGTTTATACCAATGTTCTTTACCTGAAAATATATAAATGCTGAGTGAGCCAGCAACCAATCTTAAAGTAAGAAAGAACCAACAGCTGCTGGCCATCACAGTTTGCAAGGCCTACTCAGAAAAATATCAAAGGAAGAGAAGCTTGTCCAGAATGTCCCCATTTTTCTCTTCTTGGAAAGCAACGTCTTTCCTATCTCCTCCCAGCAAGGGACAGTGTTACCCAAACTGTGCTTCACTGTCCTTATTCTTCTTTGCCTCCTTAAACTTGTTTTTACAACTTTTTATTTAGACAACATCCTCATCACAATCCTTGGTATTAGAAATACTGGTTGTTTTGAAAGAAAACATTTCCATCTTTAAAAAGTCAGCAGAGTATTTAAATTTAATCAAAAAATAAACAGAGCTTTCCAGATGGAGGGATTGGGAAGGAAATAAAATACTGTATTATTATTGTTGTTGTTGCTGTTGCTGTTTTCCAGAGCAAAAGAAAAACCAGCCTCATTAAGCACCATGTCCCAGGCACCATACTGGAAGTCTTACATCCTATACCTAACATAATCTTTAATGCTCAGGGAATGGGTGATCAACTTATCAGCTGTTCCAGACCAAGTACGACCAGACCAGACCAGATCAGAGAGGTTGAAACCAGTTGAGACCAGATCAAACTGGTCCAGATTGATACAGACCAGACTAGATCAGACCGGTTGAAGCCAGAATGAATAAGACTGGTTGAAACTGGTCCAGATTGGATTAAACCGATCCAGACCAGCTCAGATAGGTGCAGACTGGTTGAAGTTGTTTGAGACTATATCAGACCGTGTCAAATGGACTGAAACTGGCTGAGACCAGATCAAACCAGTACAGACCAGTCCAGACTGAATCACACAGGATCAGACCAGTTGAGATGAGTCCAGACTAGTTGAAACCAGTCCAGACTGGATCAGACCAATCCAGACTGGATGAGATCAGTCAAGACTGGATCAAACTGGTCTAGACCTAGTCCGGCTGCTGCATACCAGAACAAACCAATCCAGACCAGATCAGACTGGATCTAACCAACTCCATGTTACAAAACAAAAAACTCACTCAAAGAATTACACAGTACCTCATTCATGCCTTAACTAAAGATGAAGATAAGCCAGACCTAGACCTCCTGGCTTCTGTTCAGACCTATGTCCCTGGGTCCTAACCAAGGGAAAGACTTCCCTGGGGCAGCTCCCAAAAGATCTCTTACCATCTCCTACATTTTATCAGCCTCTTCCAACACAGGAAAGAACAGTGCTTTTGTAGAACATTCATCCTGTGTAAGACATACTGGATGCTCTGACTAAGAGTTAGTCACAAAAGAAAAAAAAAATCACACTGCAATAACATTCCATTTAACAAAATGTTACATGTTTTCCATCTTTTTTGGCACTTTAGACCTTGTTCTCAAAAGTCAGATCACCCAGTGTTTTATCCAGTTTTCAAGAGTTTGTGGTTTTTTGGCCATGGGTAATACTAGTTGATATCATGCTCCCCTGAAACTGTGTCTGCTCATGTAACTCTACAGTGGTGGAAGTTATTTTCTGGGGACTTTAGGGAACTAAAGAAATAGACCCCTTGGTAGAGAAACACCAAATCCATGGAGATTTCTCTGCCTTGGAAACTGCCAAATTAGCTGGATCTTCCTAAACTAGTAGAGGGAAGCCAAAAGTAGGTTTAAAATGCTTGCTTTCAAATAACCTAAAAGCAGTTAGAAGTATAATCCAAACCATATAGAAACCTCTTTTCCTTCCCATTTTTGCTTTCTTCTCAGGACTCCAGATTCATCACTCTTAAATTAACCCTTGTTATGAGGCATGGTCCTATGTGTCCTGGAAAGTGAATAAAATGCACACCTGGTTAAAAGAGTGTTTTCCTTATGTCCTGATAGAATTCTATATTGGTTCTAGGACACCTTTTGGGGAGGACACAAATGATGAGAGTGGCAGCTCTAAACTCCTCCCTGAGCAGTTCTATTAGATGTGTTCTTCTTATCATGACAAACATATTTTAAAGGAGTTTCAGCAAAAAGAAAAGAGTATCATGATACTTAGCTGTTTTTAAAAGGTTATTGTGAAATAGAAAATATTCAAAGGGAAATGTGGTAGAGCTGTGAGTAATGAAGGGTTAAAAAATGTGATGGTAATAGAAAAGGGAAATATAACTTATGTATTTAGGGGGTGGGGGGTTATTGGGTAGGTAGGGGAATGGGAAAAAATGAGAATTAAATTGTGTCATATACTAGTACAAACTCCCAATATTGACTGTGAACATGATATGATGTGTATATACAATGTACCAATATTTTTTTTAAAGTTCTTTTTTTTGCAAAAAAGTACAGTGGTACCTCAGTTTATGATTGTGATTTATTTTATGACTTGTGGGAAGAGGACTGCATTTGCATTTGTGTGGGGAAGATGACCATGGCCATATTAGTCATCCCAAGCAAACTGTGACAACAGAAACAAGATTTTGCTGAACAATTTTGTTTGCAAACAGAATTGTTTGAACACAGAAGTGTCCATGAACTGAGGCAGTGTTTTATTCCCTTTTCCCTCAGATTATAAAAAGCAGATCAATTTTGTGAGGACCCAGGGGTAAATATGTCTAAAATCTCGAATTTTTTCAGCTAAGTCTATGTTACCCCTGACTTCAGCTGCCATCGCCTAGGATAACATCATGATGTACTAAAATTACCCCAGGTAAACTTATTACTTGTTTACAATAACTCATTGACTTTAAATTAAAATCAGCGACAAATACCCAAGGTCTCAAAATAAAACTGCTGAATGTAAACATAACTGAGTCTGTCCCAGCCCCTGTAGCAAATGGAGCATGTAAAGGCAACGGCAAGGATGTCTTCATGGCTTGGCAGACTTCTTCTCTGGCTTCGAAGTGCTTTGGCTCTTCCAACCTTACATCCACAGTAACTGCCTCATTCTCTCTTCACTGCTGTCATCTGTGTATACTGCTCTCCCTCGAGGCATCTTTGGCCCAACGTCAACAAAATTTCACAGTGTAAGAAATGAGAACTTCTGTCCTTTTCTTCTAAGCATCTTCTTAAATTTTCATCTCATTTCTCTTTTCAATCCCCATCCCACTGACTTTTCTCTGACTACTATCAAACTACTAGGTCAATGCTTAAAATATTAACAAGTAATTTTACCATTTCACTGAGCCCATTCTTGTCTGTAAAGTTTACAAGTATGTGGACTTAAGATGACCACAATAATTTCAACGATTTAAGTAATTTTAATGCTTTATTTTAAACTATTTTTCCTTCTTTTTATCCACCTAAAAAAAAGGCAGTCATTTTAGAATGATTTCTCCTAGAAGCTATACTCCCTGACTTACTCACTGCTAGAACCAAAGGCTTAGAAATAAGTTCCAACGGGGTCTTCATGAAAGAAAAGAACAGGAGGGCCAGAAATTCAGCTCAGTGGTTCGGGCACCTGCTTAACAAGCACAAGGTCCCTGGTTCGAGGCTCAGTAACCACATACAACAGTACTGGTTGTGGTGACTCACACCCACTAGCAGTCAGTACCACATACCACAGTGCCAGGCATGGTGGTTCACACCTGTAATCCCAGCATTTGGGAGGCAGAGGCAGGAGAATTGCTGAATTGGAGGCTTGCCTGGGCTACATAGTGAGCTCAGGGACAGCCAGAACTACCAAATGAGACCCTTTCTAAAAAAATAAATAAATAAATAAATAAATAAGAATTTTAAAATATTCACTTTTAAATAAAAACAGTAAGCCCATTAAAAATTAAAACAAGTAACATCTTAATAAAAGTAACTGCATCTTCCAAATGAAAATTACTTAGAAGAGTTACACTGCTTTTCAATCTCAAAAAAATTCTCAACATAGGGCTTAAGAGAAGGCAGCTAGACTCATAAGAAAACTGTCCTCTGTCAGTGAAGTTTTCCCCCTGCATTTAGTTATTTCTCTTCTCAATAAATTCTATAAAGTTTGCAAGTAGAGGTTTACTAAGGAACTTCTGAAAAATCAAACTTTATTTTTAGTAAAATCCATTCTTATCCCCCTTCAGAGTATCCTGTGCCTTGTTCCAACAAATTTTATTCATTCTTGTGTAGTCAATAATTATAATTTATCTTATAATTTCCATTTAATTGTTCTTGGATCATAATCTCCAGGGTATAGTTATAATACCAAGATACACAGAAAAACATTAAATAAAATTTCATGTGGTCACAGGTTAGGCAGATGCAACATTAATTCAAATCATATTTACAGGATAGTTATAAATTGTCTTGACCAAAGAAAATAGTGTCAGAACCACAATGATATGGTTTTAAAGATACTGGGTCTTTGAAACGGTATTATAATAATAAAATGCTGATAATAAATATGCTGACAGTATATCACAGAAACCTAACATTTCTCATACAAAACTGATTCACACCTGACCCTGCAATACTATGAGCAATTCTGGCTGGCTGCCATCAGAAAGGAAGGAAGACACCGCTGAACTGAAGCAATCCAACATGCAACTTTTAAGATCGACTGTCAGTGTGCCTGGCTAGGGATCTGCCCAGGAGTTTAGTGAAGCATACTTGAGGTGGGTCATGGAGGTGTGATCTTGGAGTCTGTATCTTATCTCTCACCCCATCTCTGACACTGTCACCCCCTCTCTGCTTCCTGGCTGCTGTGAAACAAGAATCTTTGATGCGTCACCCCCTTCTTTCATGATGTTTCTGTCTTGAAGCCAACTAACCATGGACTGACTCCTTGAAACTGTGAGCCAAGCTAAATCTCTGCTCTTCTAAATTATAGGTGTTAGGTGTGGGGTATCTGCCGAGGAAAGTGGCCAATATAAAAGAGATGAGGTAAAATGCTTAATTGAATGGAAACATTTCTCAAAGATGAAGATCAAAAGAAAGAGAATTCAAAGACTAAATGAAGTCTG
Source organism: Thryonomys swinderianus (assembly GCA_004025085.1). Lineage (NCBI taxonomy): Eukaryota > Metazoa > Chordata > Mammalia > Rodentia > Thryonomyidae > Thryonomys > Thryonomys swinderianus. The sequence continues at coordinate 50,499 of PVIC010002054.1, read as the reverse complement.
TCTTAGTCCATTCAGGAAGTCATAAAAATTACTATACTCTATGTGGTTTACAAACAACAGTGCTGGAAGCTGGAAGCTGGAAGACTGGAGGACAGCATGGTTCGGTTCTGGAGAGGGGCCTCCTCCAGGTCACAGATGCACATCTTTGTTCTCTGTCCTCACAAAGCAAAGCAGCAAGAGAGCTCTCTTTGGTCTCTTTTATATGAGCTCTTCTCTGATTCCTGAGAGGTCTGGATTCCTGGCCTTCTTATTGCCAAAAGTACCAACTCCTAAAGCTGTCTCACTACATGACCGTCGAGGAAACACAAACATCCTGACCACTGCCAAGTCTCTGAACTCAAGAAGTGTATACATGGAATGCAGAGTAAGAAGAGAAGAGAATAAAGAGTTACCCAGCAAGTCATAGAATTCTCAAACTGCCTATAATTGAGGAATTCATGGGTGACACAAATTTAAATATGAGTTCGTAGAGACACTTCAGGCTAAATGGACGCACCTTGAGGCTACACCCTTAAGTGAAATAAATAGAACACACGTGTAAACACCGAATAGTCTCTCTGGTGTGAGAAAAAAATATGAGAAAAGAGAGAAAAATGTAAACAAAGTTTCTGTATATAGGAGGGGTGGAAGGGCAGAAAGGAGAGTATGGAAACAGGGAGAAAAGAAGAACCAACATACACCATGTACAGGTACAGATTTCTAAAGATGAATGTGATCATAACATACCGGAAATGTACAACTAAACTAAAAAATATTAATAATAGATAAATATAAGTAAGTTCAGAAAGGGTTTAGAGAAAATGCATTAATGACAGGGTCCTAACACAGGACAGAACTTTGGTGCACACCCCTACACATCCTGGGGTAGAGGTTATGAAAGACCGATACATTTGCCATTAAGAAAAGGCTTCCTGGTGTTCTCTAATGAAGAATTTTCCTATCCATGACTTTGCTTTGCATGGATTCAGCTCCCTGTAGTAAACTGAGCTCAAAAATATTAAATGAAAAATGTCAGAAATAACTCACTAAGTTTTACATTGTCCATATTCCTAAGTACTATGAAAAAATCTTACAGTGTTCTGCTCCTTCCTACCTGGGCCCTGAATCCTCCCTCTGTCTAGTATATCCACACCATGTGCCACCCATTCATAAGTCCCATAGTAGCTGTTCAAGTTATCGGATAGACTATCACAGTGCTTGTGTCCAAGGAACCTTTACATAGCAGCCTAATGCTTTTACACACCTGGTGTAACCTTACTGTATCTCTTCATGTAACCATCACAAAGTAAGTACAGTATAAAAAAGGGGTTTTGAAACAGAAAGAAACCACACTGAATTAACTTTCGTTACAAGGATAGTTGTTCTATTTTTGTTCATTGTTGTTTATCTCTTATCGTGCCCAATTTATCTGAGGAGGCAAAGACATATTAAGTAGGGTTCACAGGCCAGAGATTTAGCTCAGAGGTTCCGGCGCCTGCCTCGCAAGCGCAAGGTCCTGAGTTCGATCCTGGTAACCATATACAATGCTGGGTGTGGTGACTCATGCCCACCAGCAATCAATACCACATACCACAGTCCCAGGTGTGGTGGCTCATGTCTGTAATCCCAACACTCGGGAGGCAGAGGCAGGAGGATTGCTGAGTTCGAGGCTTGCCTGGACTACATAGTGAGCTCAGGGCCAGCCTGAACTACAAAGTGACACCCTGTCTCAAAAAAAAAAAAAATAGGGTTCAGTACTATCTGAGGTTACAGATATCTGCAAATCTTATAATGTAGCCTTGTCAGATAAGAGGGGCCAGAGTACAATAAACACTAAAGTTATTTTATGAGAGTCCCTTGACTTACTCCCTCAACCTAGAAAAGGATTCTAGCTTTCCCTTTTCTTTTTTCAAAGCAGTCCTCACCTTTGCCGACTGCTTGTTAAATTAGGACTTGTTAAGGAAGAAAATCAGGAACTGGAGGTATGGGGTTAGGGATAGATTTTCCCAGGTGAAGGACATTTGAAAATAAGGGCCCAGGTACAACTGCAGAGAACACACACAATGGATGAGAGAGGAGAGAGAAAGAAATTTTTAAAGGCATTGCTTTTGAGGGTTGCAAAGGATTTAAGTTCCTTTGAAGCTAATTATGGTTTCAGTCCTGTGTTCTTTTGACCACTATATTGCCCCAGACCTAACCACACCAGTGAAGCCTGCACAAACATTCCCTATGTGGGCTCATCCAATAATATCCTTTGGGATTCCTTGTTTAAACACCTAGTCTTCCACTTAATATTCCTGCCCTACCACATGACACTTTTCAGCAGAGAGTGGTTAAATTGAACTCTTTAGAGAACCTCATAAGTTAGGTAATTGGAGAGCAAGGAAGAATCTGTCATCAGATTCCTTTCACTAAGTTAATTACAGATAAAACCAATATGAAGTGGTTAGAAGCAAAGATTAAAATTTCACTCACTTGGACTTTGGATAATAATGAATTAAAATACTGGACTCTGCTGGCATTCTGCTGGGAATATGATTTGGAAATAGAAAAACAGCCAATGAGTGACCCAATTTTGTTCTTGAGCATAATGTGAAGTAACACAAGCCCACAAACACTTTACCTCCCTTTGACTTTAAAATGTTATATGTGATAGGAATTATGAGATAAATAAAAGAATCTATATTCTTTTCCTAAAATCAAAATATTTTGTATGTGTGTGGGCCACATACCTAAATATTTTGTAACTCAGAGGTTGTTAGTGCTGATTCATTTCTTTAAAAATTAACAAGCTTGGGGGCCAGAGGGTTAGCTCAGTGGTTCCAGCACCTGCCTCACAAGCACAAGGTCCTGAGTTCGATCCCTGGTAACCACATACAATGCTGGGCGTGGAGACTCACGCCCACCAGCAATCAATACCACATACCACAGTGCCGGGCGTGGTGGCTCACGCCTGTAATCCCAGCACTCGGGAGGCAGAGACGGGAGGATTGCTGAGTTCCAGGCCTGCCTGGGCTACATAGTGAGCTCAGGGCCAGTCTGAAATACAAAGTGAGACCCTGTCTCAAAAAAAAAAAAAAAAATTTAACAAGCTCCACTCTACATTCCCACCAACAGTGGAGAAGGGTTCCTTTTTCTCCACAACCTCACAATCATTTGTTGCTGCCTAATTTCGAGATAGCTGCTGTTCTTTGTGGAGTGAGATGAAATCTCAGTGTTGTTTTCATCTGCATCTCTCAAATGGTGGGAATGTAGACTGGTACAACCATTATGCAGATCAGTATGGAGATTCCCCAAAAAATCTACAATTAGAGGTCCCATTGATCCTGCTATTCCCCTGCTGGGGATATACACAAAAGAATTACAAGATTCCTATCACAGCAACATATATGCACCCATGTTTATAGCAGCTCAGTTCATGAGAGCTAAATCTTGGAAACAACCCAAACACCCATCAACTCTAGACTGGATAAAGAAGATGTGGGTTTTTATAAGAGAGTATTACTCTGCCATAAAGAATGATGGTATTGAATCATTTATACTCAAATGGTCATACCTTTCATACATGCTCATAAGTGAAATAAATAGGTCACAACTGTGTAAATATATCTTTTTTCTGGTGTGAGAAACTGAAGTTTTAAATGTGTTCTAGAATGCATGATCAATATTGTGAAATAGTAAATATTCAAAAGGAAATGGGGTTTAGGGGTAAATAATGGGAAAATAAAAAATTGATAGTTAAAAAGGAAACAAAGCTTGGGCCGGAGGGTTAGCTCAGTGGTTCCAGCGCCTGCCTCGCAAGCGCAAGGCCCTGAGTTCAATCCCAGGTAACCACATAAAATGCTGGGCGTGGAGACACGCCCACCAACAATCAACACCACATACCACAATGCCGGGCATGGTGGCTCACACCTGTCATCCCAGCACTCGGGAGGCAGAGACAGGAGGACTGCTGAGTTTGCGGCAGCTTGCCTGGGCATCATAGTGAGCTCAGGGCCAGCCTGAACTACAAAGCGAGACCCTGTCTCAAAAGCAAAAAAAAAAAAAAAAAGGAAACAAAGCTTGAGTATATAGGGGTAGAGGGTGGGTAGGGGAAGGGGAAAAATGAGAATTAAGTTGTGTCATATACTGGTACAAATTCTCAATGTGGAGTGTAATTGTTATGTGTATATATAAGGTACCAATAAATCAAAAAATCAAAAAAAATTAACAAGCTCTATGGATCCAAAAATCAGCTTAATAAGCAGGCAGTGCTGGGACAGCACAGGAGGAGTGAACAGGAGATGAGAGAGACAACAGCCAGGACGGTGTGCAGTGTAACCGAACCGAAAATGCATGAAAGGACCAGTTTTCTTTTCAGTATTAGGAAAAACTTAAAGGAAGCTGCCTTAGAGAGTCTGCTGCATGCAAAAACACTTTTGCTGTTTTTTAAAACTCCAGAAAACATTTCTTTAAACTAAAATCCCATCCAAATTTCAAGTTCTTCATTAGGCAGCCTTTTCCATTTCATTGTTCATGAGAAAATTCACCTTTTTCCACTAGGTGGTTAATGCTTCCCATATTCCACAATAAGCTTTTATAACCTTTCCTCCTGCTGCTGCTCAGTGGCAGACTCCAGAGTGCTGTGACTTTTTTTTTCACTTTATTTCTTCTATACGCAGTATAAATTCTAGGCTCTGATGTTCAGTATTTTTAACTATTAAAATATATTAGCTAGAAACAGTAGGTACATTTAATTTTTTAAAAAGAGCCTTAAAATGCTCTCCTCTGATACTTCTATTTTCCTTTCCATGTCCTGCTGTTTTGAAGGGGGAAGGAGAAGTCTTCATGATTGAATTTGACTGAGAGGTAAGAAAATGCTCGGAGAATACAGAGGTGGGGACACAGGCAGCAGACAGCATTAGTGCCTCGTCACCTTCAAGTGTCTTCAGCTCTCTGCTTCGAGGCCCCGGGGCTGCTGGAGGGCGCTGGCTCAGGCGCAGAACAGACAAGGCCAGCACAGAAGTGCTGGGAGCCCAGGTCCCTTGAAGCAGCGCTCAACCTTTAGCGGTGGAGAATGTCTTAGTTTGGGCCGCTAGAAAAAAAAAACAGTGATAACTTAAACAAGGCCCCTCTGAGGGCTGGAAATCCAGCCCCGTGGCAGCTTGGCCTGCTTCTGGAGAGGGCTTCTCCTGGGCTTCAGACTGCTGTGTTATCACCCGGTAGAAAGAGGCCCAGAGCGCTCGCCAGGGTCCCTGCTGTATGCTTCCTATCCCATGCCAAAGGGTTTCACCCTCCACGGCTAACAGTTTTCCAGAGTCTCTACCTTCCGACACCATCTCACTGAGGTCAGCTTTCAACCCATGAGTTTGGGAGACACAGGACCATCTCCCTAGTGTCTTCAGGTGTGATGCCTGTGAGGAACATTCTCCCAGCAGAAATTAACCAGTTGTTTGTCCATCCCTCATTCCCTTGAATTTATTTTTGGTTTACCTCAGATCAGCCCTTAGCTTGGGATCTGCTTTTAGGGGAGCACATGTCAAAGAGCACAACCGTGTCTACTGATGGAAAAGAGGGTTTGAAAAGTGTTGAAGCTGTTGATCTATAGGAAGAGAGGGAAAGGAATAACTTAGCTGGGAGTGAAGTCTCTCTGCTAAAAACTCATTAACAGGCAGGTTAGGAATTATTTTCTCCAAGACCCAGAAAAGCTCAAGACAGTTACTAATGGTTCAAGGCAGTCTTAAGTGTTTAAAGGACGTCTGCGACAGAGAGGCAAACAAAACCAAAACCAACCACATGCAATAGCCATGGAAATGACAAAGTGAAGGAAGATGATGACTCAGAGCCTTGAATGTGGTGCTAATTCCAAAGAGCATCATTTCAATCCACCGACTATGGGAAGAGAGTCTTAGTCAGAGGACTGATACGTAACAGTCATTTTGAAACCCAACTATGAAAGAAGCAGTAAGACAGATTTTTAGGAATAATAAGAATGATATAAAATTTTAAAATTAATTAAATTTATAACAAAATTTTGACCAGTTTGAACCAATCATGGCAAAACTAATATTTTACATACATTTGCACACATATGTGCATGTGGCTATTACCACTCTTTCATGAAGGCAGGCAGGACTTTAGGCAAAATGTACATTCTGGTTCCAGATTTGTGAAATACATCTGCATATATGTAAGGACAGAATTACTTTTGAAAGTTGGTGCTTTTCAAGCATCACTTGTTGCAATGGAGACTCCACTGCATGCTGAGTTTCCAACCCAGGACATCGGGATTTGTGCATTATACCTCCCCTTTCTCCAGCTACCACCTCCAGGCTAACACAGAGCCCTGTCCAATTTACCACCTACATATCTCCCAGATTTCTCCACTCTTCTCTTTCACTACCGTCCTTGATACTCACAGTCATCTCTGCTCGGAGGATAGCAAGAGCCAACGTGGCCTCTTCCCCTCCATTTTATTCCTGTCACAGGAGCTCACGTCCCCGCCCAGCCTAAGGCCCAGCAATTACTCTCCACTGCACTTGGGAGAAGGCCCAACACAGCCCAGCCTCTACCTACCTGTTCAAGCTCATCACTCACCACTCCCTGATGCTCCTACCACAATGCTCAACCTTTAGCTCCCCAGAAAAGCTCATGGTCCCCACTCAGAGTCTCTGTGTACACAGTTCCTCTTGCTAGGATGCTCCCTTCACCCATCTGCCTCCTCCTTAACCCTAGTTACCCCTTTACTTCTCAGCCCAACTCTTAGAGAATCTTCCCTGGCTCCCAGACCAGAACGCCTCTCTCTGACTGAAGCTCTCCCAGCCTTCTGTGGTTTTTCTTCTCACCTGTGTGCTCATTTGATTGTCCACATCTCTCACTAGACCAGAAGCTCTGAAGATGACACAGAAGTGTATTTAAGAAAGACATGCTTGAAGATAATGCATTAACCTCTCTCAGATACCATGTTTATCGCTTTGTATACATCACTTATGAATGCCCATAAGCAGCTAAGAAACACTAAAGCAGCAAGAAGCATAATTTGTTCTGTCAGGAATGACTAACCTGTGATTCTTCCTAAGTCTGGCTTGCACGGCCACACCTAACACCACCTTATACTGTGCAGCAGAAGAAGACAGCATTTTCAGAGTCATGTTAGTGTTAAGAGGTATGGGATACTTTTCTCTATTTCTCAAATTTTTGTGTTATGTCATTGTCTTGATATTGCTCCAATAAAACAGTTATCTCAATGTTCTGTGAATTTGTCTAAACTTTACTTTTTTCATATTTTAGTTGACACATAATTGCATGTACAAATGTGTGCAGTGTGAGATATATATATGTATATGTATATATATACACACAGATTTATACAGCAGTGCATATATCTATATCTATATCTATATCTATAGATATATACACACACACAATGCATAGTGATCAGATCAGAGTAATTGGCATATCTCACCTCAAATATTTATCATTTCTCTGTGTTGGGGCCATTCAAAAGACTCTACTTCCTATACTGGCATACAGTAAGTCCTTAACTTACAAACATTCAAGTTTCAAACTTTTACAGATACAAGGGGCATCACATTACAACATCTGTAGATTACAACAAATCACAGAAGTAGCTCACATGTCTGCCAGACACCATCCCAGCTGTGCTGCTGCTGTGTGCACTATACAGGGGACAGTGCACAGTGGCACAGTGCCCGGTCAGAGCCCAGGATGTCAGGAGGCAAGAGGAAAAGCAGTGGTGATGTGGAGACGACTACTAGGAATTGCAAAGCAACAACCATGGAAACAAAAGTGAAAATAACTGAAAGACTGGACGGAGGCAAAAAGATGGTAGAGGGTTCTCATCTTATAAAATGAATCATCATTCAATCCTTGGCACAATTCTGAAGAACAAGGACTATAAAAGGAAAAAAGTTTATTCCCAGTATTTTTATATACATGTGTGTTTTTTTATGCCTTACACTGTATATCTGAGAGAGGTGTGTAAAACTCACTTTGTCACACTAATAAATGAATCAAACTTATGAATATTCTCCCAGAACAAGACTCATTTGTAAGTGGGGAATTACTATAAATTATTTTCAACTACAGTGCTTTTGTTGTACTGCACCACGAGTTGTTCCTCCTATCCAACAGCAACCTTTGACCTCCGTCTCTCCACTATGAACCTTCATAGTGCAAAACAGTCCATGTTGAAAAAGACATACTGAAATACAGTCATGTATATCCTTGTATCCTTCTGTCTTTGCCACTCACAATACTACACCCAACTTCTATGAGATCAACTTTCCTAAGCTTTATCTTATTTAGATTTTTTTTTTTTTTTTTTTTTTTTTTTTTGCGGTACCAAGGATCAAACTCAGGCCCTTGTGCATCCAAGGTTGGTGCGGTACCACTTGAGCTAAATCCCCAGCCCATCTTATTTAGATTTTAAATGATTTATCTTCTTAGTACACATTTCCAACTTGGTTATTTGTTTTCCCATTGTATCGTGTCACAGCACGTGTTAGGTTTTTCACTTTTTGCCTATGCTGTCCCCAACTTTTGCAAAGATGCAATAAAATGGGAAATACACTCATTGAGGTCTGTTAATTTTGCTCAGGATATAAATATATTTTCACGTATAGTTGGGATATGAACAGTGCTTTGGAATAAGGTGGGAAGAGACAATGATATGAGGCAAAATTCACATAGAATAACAAGGAAGAGACAGCTCCAGCTTGGCGATGGAACCAGGCAATATGGGCAGTAAAAATAAATAATAAATAAACTGGGTAGATGAATGTCAATGTGAAATGGGGTTATGAAACACGAGAAGGTGAAACACAATCTTTATTTCTAAAAATAAACTACATTCTTTGAGATTTTACCCAAAGGAATGTCATGGATAAACTTAACAGAATTGCTGTATATCTTAAATATGCTACTGTTCTCTTGCTAAAATTAAAATCATTTGCAGCTGATACATGTATATCCCATTGTTTCAAATAAACGAAAAAAAAAAAAGTGGTTTGACAAAAAAGACCAAGGGTGAGGTCCTGGCAAATGCAGAAAGTTCTGTCAATGTGATTAATGATGAGTAGGGGAAAAAAATCAAAAACTCTTGCATAATTGGTCACTGTGTGTGTGCAGCAAGCTGAAGTGTGAGCCAGTATGTTGTCCTCACTCAAAAATCTTGTGACACTGTCCCAGAATAATCTGTGCCCCCAGAGCCAGTTCTCAAGAAAATGCAACTCAGGGTGCCTGGCTCCACTCTCCCAAGAGTCCTGGGCTCTTCAGTTCCTTCCTGGCTGGCTTCTGGCTCTCACTTCACCTCCACTCAGAGGACCCGGATGTGGATGGAGGCACCGAGGATCCCTCCACAGGCTTCCCTTGCCTTTGCTTTACCTTTTCCCAAGCAGGAGTCTGATTCATCTTGTGACTGCCCGACATACCCTAGATCCCTCCTTCAGCTGCGCCACCCCCAGAATGGACACCTCACCACGTACAAACATCCGTGTCACAGGTTGGGGGAGCCCAGGGCTCCCCAGCTAAAACCATCTCCAAAGATGCAGGTACTAAAAAGCAACACAACCAGTCCTCCTTATTCACAGATTTCTCTGGTCATTAAATTTTTTTAATTGAATTCTTTATCGGTACACATTTCCAGCTGAGGTCACATGTGACAATTTATATACATCTCACAATCACACATAACATTGGGGAATTTGTACCAATATATGACACAAGTCAATTCTCATTTTTACCCATATTCCCACCTACCCACACATCCCCAACCCCTATATACATGCTCTTTTATTTTCTTTCAGAATCCTATTTATTCTTTTCCCTCATTACATCCCCACACCAAATTTCCTTTGGAAATTTCCCATTCTACAAAAACTGTCATACTTTCTAGAGCTCATTTGCAATTAATAGACTTTATGCTTTTATGGCCATTCACAGATATGTGAAGTTCAATCCAGGCACGGTGGTGCACACTTGAAATTACAGCACTCAGGAGGCTGAGGCAGGAGGATCACGGCCAGTTTGAGAACAGCCTGGCCTATATAGTGAGTTCAAAACCAGACTGAACTATAAAACCACACCCTGTCCAAAAAAAAAAGACAAATATACAGCACAATAAAAAATACTGAGTCACACATTTCCAGCTGAGGTCACATGTGACAATATTCTGCTTTCCTGATTATTTCTCATACCATGTACTTTTAAACCTATTTACTGCTATGTTTCCCACATCCTTTGTGCTTGTGGTTGGTTATTTCACTGTTTAAAAGTCCAAGTTCTGAAATGCAATGATAGTTGATTAGATAGATAGATAGATAGATAGATAGATAGATAGATAGATAGATAGATAGATAGATAGATAGACAGACAGATATTAGATTCATTCAGACATGACATTGTGCTATTAGTGATTAGTTCATTAGTTCATTAAAGAACAACATATTTAGGTGTCTTTAAATAGAAACAAACAAAATAAGGTTTTCTATTAACCTGTTGGTGAAAACATTATAAGCAGAGGATTACTGGAAAGAAATCTTATATTTCCCTTAAGAAAAACAGTTCAGGATTTGCTAATTCAGTGTTTGCAAGAACTTCATAGAAAACAACTACTAAAATAACAAGAATTGACTGAAAGTTCATTGCACTAATATCCTGAGGGAACAAGAGATGCATCGCACAGGAACGTGGAAATCTGAGGCCTGTTTGGGTGGGCTCCGTGCTGGGGAACCGGTCCCAGGAGCATGAGTGCCAGAAAGGAAAACCATGTACTGCAGCTGGAGGCACGCAGAGAGGCTCCAGAGTCCTCTCCGCATTTCCTGAGCCCAACCCTACTCCTTGGTTAGCAGCACTGCTAAAAACTGCCAACACGGTGCATCAGTGTCCATGACAGAGGCAATCCTAGGTGGAAATTCTGACCTTCCCCTGCGACGGTGTAGCTCTGTCCCCCAGCACAGCAGCCATAGCCACATGTGGACAGTGGGCACCTGCAGGCAGCTGCTCTGAATGGAGACGTGTTGTAATACACACGCCACCTTTCAGACACAGTAAGACAACAGTGTAAAATGACTTGTAATTTTTATATTGATGGCATATTGAAATATATTATATAGAGAATTAGGTAGTGTTAAAACTAATCTCATCTGGTTTCATTTTGCCTGTCTTTAAATGTGGCTGCTAAGAAATTTTAAATGGCATATATAGTCTGCACAGTGCTTGTATTAGGAAGCTTGATTTAGAGCTGAGTTGTGAAGATTCATAGTGCAAATAGTGAGAACTTGTACTAGTATGTAAGTAATCGATTATAACCTCCTTACTCTGGGCCAGACGCTGTTCCAAATAACGCTGGTGTACTAACTTCATTAATTTTCACTGGAACACTTTGAGATAGCACTATTGTTTCTGTCCATTTTACACACAAAGAACTGAGGCAAATAAAGGCTAAGTGATTCACCCAAGGTTCAAACTAGGTAATCTAGATCAACTCTTAACTGTCACACACACACACACACACACACACACTTACCCAATGCCTATTTAATACAATCATCCAACTCTTGAATTTACTAGTAGGAAATTGTGGATAGAAATAAAACATGGCTATGCTCTTAATTGTATTCTATGAAGCTACAGAAATTTATAAAGGACAACTACTAATTTTGCAAAAGTTAAGTTGCCAAGATTTTGAGGCAAGTGAAGATCTAGAAATGATATAGAAATAGAGGTCAAAAGGTAGGAGAAAGTTATAAAAAGGGAATGGCAAAAATTATTTTTAAAGTATATAAATTAAAAAGGGAGACTTAAGGATGGTTTTCATTATAAAACTTTTTGAATGAGTAGAGCACAGTGAAGCTTCATTTTCAAGTGAAGGAAGCTTTTCTGGGTATGTCAGGAATCAGATCTGCGGGTGTGATGCCAGGGGCGGGACGTGTCTTTTAGACATCTTGCATATTGAGAGGAGGGGTTTAAGAAGATGACTGGATATTGAGTGCTCTAATCCATTCACAAGATCATGCTTTGATGTTATTATTAGCAGCTTTGGAAATGTAGAAGATGGCCTCACTGAAGGGAGGCTCTCTATCTCTGCTTCCTGGCTGCTGGCCACTGAACAGCTTTCCGCATCACACACCCCTACAATGTCTGTACATGAGTTTCAGCTAACCATGAACTGAAGCCTCTGAAACCATGAGCCAAAATAATCCTTGCCTCGTATAAACTGGTATAAACTGGCAACACTGATGAAAATCTGACTAAAACAAGAGGAATTCCTATTCTGATGGAAGACACAGAAATCTGCTAAGTAAATGGACTGGCGATTTGTAAAATAAAACTGCCTAAGCTACCTGTATAAAATTTATTCTTCATTTGCTCCAAAAGTCATCAGAAAATCCCTAGATGGCAGTTTTTACTTAAAGAATAACAGCCATATGGTGGAGGGGGTATTACAATCCCCAACTTGAAGCTAGTACTATAAAGGCACTGTGATAAAAACTGCATGGTACTGGCAAAGTAATAGACCTGAGGATCAGTGGAATAGATTAGAAGATCCAGAAACAAATACAGATACACTAAGCCACCTCATCTTTAACAAAGGAGCCAAACATCCTCAATGAAAGAAAGACAGCCTCTTTAACAAATGGTGCTGGAAAAACTGGGCTTTACCCTGCCAAAAACTAAAACTAGACCTATCTCTTTCACCGCGTACTAAATGAAAATCACAGTGAATTAGAGACTTATACATTAAAACAGAAACACTAAACCTGCTGCAAAACAGGTATACTTACTGAACCTGAGACAAAACTCTTGGAGACATTAGCTTAGGCAGAGACTTTGTGAACAAAACCTCTACAGCATGAGAACTACCAGAAAGAATCAACAAATGGAATCTCATCTTATTAAAAAGCTTCTACACAGCAAAAGAAACCACTGAAACAGCTAAAAGACAACCGACATGGGAAAAACTTTTACTGTCTCTTTCTCAGACAAACGGCTACTATCTAGAATATATAAAGAGCTCAAAAAAATAAGTGCCCCCCCAAATTTAAAAACCCAATTCAAAAATGGGCATCTGAAATGCACAGACACTTCTCAGAGGAAGAAGTAAAAGCAGGGAAGAAGTATATGTAGAAATCCTCAACATCACTGGGCATTTGAGAGATGCAGATGAAAACAATACTAAAATTTCATCTCACTCTGCAAAGAGTGACTGCTATTATGAAATTAACCAGCATTAAATGCTGGTGAGGCTGTAGGGAGAAAGGAACACTTCTCCATTGTTGGTAGGAATGTAGACTGGTCCAACCACTGTGGAGATTCCTCACAAAACTAGGATTAGAGGTCCCCTTTGACCCTGCTATTCCCCTGCTAGGGATATACTCAAAAGAAATGAAAAGAATCATATCATAGAGGCATAAGTGCACCCATGTTCATAGCAGCTCAGTTTGTGATAGCTAAATCTCGGAAACAAGCCAAAGACCCATCAACTGGAGATGGGACAAAGAAGATGTGGGGTTTTTTCATATATATATAAAATGGAGTATTACTCTGCCATAAAGAATGATAAATTTGAGTCATTTATATTCAAATGGGCATAACTTGAGGACACATTAATAAGTGAAATAAATAAGTCACAGGTAAATACTGTATTTTTTCTCTGATATGAGAACCTATAAATGTGAGTTCTAGAATGTATAGTAGATTTGTGAAACAGGGAATATTCAAAGGGGAAGGGGTAAGGGAAAGTAATAAGGGGAAAGAATAAATATGATTTGAAGGCCAGAGATTTAGCTCAGTGATTCTGGCACTTGCCTAGCAAGCACAAGGTCCCTGGTTCAATACCTACTAACCACATACAACAATACTAGGTGTAGTGACTCACACCCACCAGCAATCAGCACCATATACCACAGTGCTGGGCATGCTTCATGCCTGTAACCCCAGCACTCAGGAGGCAGAGGCAGGAGGATTGCTGAGTTCGAGGTTTGCCTAGGATACATAGTGAGCTCAGGACCAGCCTGAACTGTAAAATAAGACCCTGTCCCCACCAAAAAAAAGAATAAGTATGATTTGAAAAAGAAAGCATATGTATATATAGTGGGTAGAGGGTTGTAGGGTGGGTAGGGATATGGGTAAAAATGAGAATTAACTGAAGTCGTATACTGGTACAAATTTCCCAATGTTGAGTGTGATTGTGAGGTGTATATAAAATGTACCAATAAAGAATTCAATTTTTAAAAATTTAAAAAGGCCAGGCTTGGTGGCTCAAGCCTGTAATCCCAGCACTCAGGAGGCAGAGGCAAGAGGATTGCTGAGTTTGAGGTTTGCCTGAGCTACATAGTGAGCTCAGGGCCAGCCTGCACTACAAAGGGAGACCCTGTCAGAAAAAAAAAAAAAAAAAACATTAAAAAAGAATTATAGTTATATCCATTTATCAGCCACAGAACATAGGCTTCATTCCTGTGCTGTTATTCCCAGGCAGGATACCAGCTAGGAATGAAATGAAACTGAGACAGAAGAGAAGAGGACGACACTCCCCAAGAGGTACTTTTTAATTTATTGTTTGTTCTTACAGCTGCCCAAAATGGCTCACAGCCAACCCCAGCTGCGTCTGACACCCACAGCCTCTCTGGGAGACACTTGCTTTGGCTGCAGCAGACTTCAGTTGTGGAACTGCCCCAAATGACTCCACCTTCCGGCTCTCAGGATGATCGAATTCCTCTGCAGCCACCCATAGCGAGGCCATGAGGGGCTCCTGCCCCCACCCATGATTGCACAGAACACCTGAAACTATGCATGACCCACTGCTTTTTCCTAGGTATGTGACCTGTCTTATGCCATCGGTGGATCAGGCCATGCACGGCTCCCCCTTTGCTACAGCAAACCTCCTAAGAAAATGTCTTCCTCATGGTTTCCTTCTCCCTATATGAGACTCTATCTTGAGTACAACAGGCTGAGCTGGTCCACTAATTGCTAGTAGCACCAGAGTCAGCTGGTACTGAAAGTGACCACAGGTCCAAGCTGGGAACACTGAAGGAAGCTACCAGCCAGAGACTGATGTAGAGCAATGGAGAATTGTAAGGAGCTGCCATTTCTGGTTGTCAGGACTTCCCAAGACCTGACAGTCACTACTGACCCAGCTACCAGGAGAGTAGCAGGAAAGGAAACCAACAGCAAGTGCTTAGAGCCACCAGCATTCAAAGGTCAAAGCTGTTTGTACTAAAAGAGCTTATCTTTGCTTAGTCTTGATTTCAGTCACAACTGAGCAAAAGGATCCTCCTCTGGTGATAAGGGGGATGACTCTTCTACCCAAAGCGTTCACATTTTAGCATCACTCAGGCCTGACAGAGTATACTGTAAAGCACATACATTTAGTCTAAGTGTTACTGCACAATGGCATCTCAGTAGACGCAGAAACCTGGGGCAGTAGCTGGTCATGCTGGCCCAAGTCACTTGTCTGGGAGCCTTAAAATAGGTACTGAAGATACTTTGTCTCTTATTTCCCAAAGGGTCTTAAGTTTCCCAGCTTCCAAGGGTCTCCTTTCTAAGGTGAAAGATTGGGCGAAGAGGAAAAGGTTTGCATGGAGATTGAAAATCCATGCAACAGGGCTGAAATCCTTGCTCACGTTTAAAATTTTGGACTCATTACCCCTCAGGGCATGTTTCTTCATCCATAATCATGCCCACTTCACCAGGCTAATGAAACAAAGGAATGAGATCATCTTTGTAACATGTTTAGCATATTGTCTGGCACAGAGTACAAATAGAAAAATGTTTTATAAAAACTAGATTATAATGAAACTTCTTTGCCGCTCAGAGATTCTATGGCTATAAGTAGCCAAAATTGCCCTTTCGTGTTGTGTCTCTTTCTGGCCCAAGTCTGTCTCTGAATAAAATGCTACAACCTGGTGGTGAGGGAAGAACTTAACTCAGTAATTTTGACCAACACTTCAGCAATGATATTTGGTTTTTTTTGTTTGTTTTTTTGAGACAGGGTCTTACTTTGTAGTTCGAGCTAGCTCTGAGCTATGTAGCCCAGGCAAGCTTTGAACTCAGCAATCCTCCTGCCTCTGCCTCCCGAGTGCTGAGATTACAGACGTGAGCCACCACGCCCGGCACTGTGGTATGTGGTATTGATTGCTGGTGGGTGTGAGTCACCACACCCAGCATTGTATGCGGTTACCAGGGATCGGACTCAGGACCTTGCGCTTCCGAGGCAGGTGCCGGAACCACTGAGCTAATCCTCTGGCCCCAGCAATGATTTTAAATATTGAAGGTTGTCTTCACCTTCTCAGTGGAAGAAATGAGGAGCCATTTACTCAAGGTTGAATATATCAAAGATCCATCCTAGAGAGACCACAAAAAACAGTCTCCTCTCTAAGGCCTCTGGCTGGACTTGTTAATAACGTGTGAAACTTATTGGCATGCTTAGTATTTCTCCCTCATTTGGGCTTTTTTCAACTATCACTATATGCATAACCCCCTGCTCAAAGCTCAAAACTAAGTGCTGCACAAGACCGTACCTTCATACTGCCAGAGGCCTGTTTTAAATGCTTCTCACAAGAGCCTTGTTTATAAGCTTTAGACCATCACTACAAAATGCAACATGTAAAGTATACACTTTATGACCCCGCAGTGGAATAACAGAGGCAGCACTTGAAACCCCAAGGAGACATCTGCCTAAGTGAATCACTAGCATTTACGTGGGCCTTAGTGAAACCTAAGGAGAGTCTGCTTGCTTCCTCCTAACTCCAGAACAGAACAGGATTCTTATTTTCCCTTATTACAAATAAAGTTTATTAAAACTAGACACCACCGTTGGGTTCTTCTAGCAACCCTGTTTGTAATGAGAGAGTGGTGGAAAATTGAATAAGGAAAATTGTTTAATGAAGAATTAATTATTCCAAAAGAACTGCCCAAAATATTTGCATTGATTATATCTCTGCACTGCTTTCTGGCTCCTGACAGATCCACTTCTTCATTACATGTGTCATATCTACTTAAGAGTAATTTCTTCATGGACTGGGCCATTAGCTCAGTGGCACCATGCCTGCCAGGCAAGCATAAGGTCCAGAGTTCAATCTCCAGTACAAAAAAAAAAAACAGTAATTTCATCAAGGTCATTATTTTCCAAATCACTGTATCCAAATCACCTGGTACATCTGATTAATCAACAAACCTTTGGTGGAGCTCAGAGTATTGGCAAAAGCAGTGGACTATCACACTGATGGCATTTTAAATAGATTAGTCAATTTCCTCACATTTTGATTAAAGAAAATCTTGAGTTTATACTTGGAGGTTAAAGTACTGCAGCACCACCACCAGGCTTTGGGGATGAATCAGAAAAATCTTAGCAAACCTGAATGCCTGACACTCATCAATATACATAAAGGACACCTTGAACCAAGGGATCTTCTTAGGGAAGCTTTAAAGCATCTCACGATGTAGCATAGGCTGGCCTTGAGCTTATAGTGACCCTCCTGCCTCGGCCTCCTGGCATGAGTCTGCTATGAATCTCCTAAATGGATTCAAAACTCTGTGCACCTACATGTCTGGATAAATTCTTTGAGCAAAAATGATCCTATTTGTACAGATGTTTTTTTTTTTTTTTGCTTTTTTTTTTTTTTTTTTTTTTTTTTTTTTTTTTTTTTTTGGAGACAGGGTATCGCTTTGTAGTTCAGGCTGGCCCTGAGCTCACTATGGTGCCCAGGCAAGCCGCCGCGAACTCAGCAATCCTCCCGTCTCTCTGCCTCCCGAGAGCTGGGATTACAGGCGTGAGCCACCACGCCCAGCATTATATGTGGTTACCGGGGATTGAACTCAGGTCCTTGCGCTTGCAAGGCAGGCGCCGGAACCAATGAGCTAACCCTCCGGCCCTGTACAGATGGTTTTTAAGATCTGAATAGACAGTTTAGATCTTTGATAAAGATCGCATAAACTAAGTAAAGTTCAACTCAGTCTGGAGAAAAACATGCATCAGGAAATCAACTTTATTCAAGTTAAATAAATAAATACTGAACTATGAAGTTTCCAGACTCACATTCATAACTTGTATTACAAAACATGTTAATAACGAATTAAGGTTGGCCACATTTTGACATGATTTTATCGTTAATGTCTGGAAGTTTGTAACCCCGCTCTCTCTGAGTAAAGTCCACATATGAAATCCTCCCTTTTCAAAAACACAAACAATTACAAGGGACCTTACAGAGTGTCAGCCAGAACAGTCAATTAAATGGAGCCATTGGGAGCAAGAGCTTCCACATCCCAAAGTCTAAGGCCTGAGTTTCCCATGCAGTTGCTGTGGACCTCAGACCAGTCATTTCACCCCTCAGCTTCCCCTCAGAAACGCAACAGTTACTGTGCAGACAAATGAGGAAACGATGCCAGGCCCGTGCCCAGTGCTCTTTCACTGCTACCAGTTGTTATCAGAACACAGGTTTTCACAGCCCACCCCTGTGGCACATACAAATGTGAAGTAGACAGAACTGGGTTGCTTTTCTCAGTCAGCTCACCTGACAGTGAAGAAATATCACATAGGAGCAACTGGGATACGTGAGAGACCAGCACTGACACTGTGCCCTGTTTCAATAATCAGCACTGAAAAGATTTGTCCAGAATTAAAAGTAAATGGAAAAATAAATGAATAAATATAGGAAACTGGAAGTGCACAGATTTTGTTGGTGTGGTGTCCTTCAGTGCCTTGGTGTCTTTCAGAGGCACATTTTAAATGTAACTAGTGATCTGTTAGCAAAAACTCTTTGAATAATCCTGTTCAGAATTAAAAAATGGAAATGAGTTTTGTCATTATACAATGTGTATTTACCTGTTCATCACACAACACCCCCAAAACATAGTTATATGTATCAATTAACAGCCAAACTTTAAAACATTACACGATTCATATCACAGTGACATACGTGCACCCATGTTTATAGCAGCTCAGTCTGTGATAGCTAAATCTTAGAAACAACCCACTAGCCTATCAACTGGAGACTGGATAAAGATGTGTGGTTTTTTTAATAAAATGGAGTAGTACTCTGTCATAATGAATGATGTGTTTGAGTCATTTATACTCAAATGGACATACCTTATGGACATACTTGTAAGTGAAATAAATAGGTCACAGATGTGCAAATATCATATCTTTTTTCTGGTATATGAAACTAAAGATGTAAATGAGTTCTAAAATGCATGATAGATATTGTGAAATAGTAAATATTCAAAGGAAATGGGGTTTAGGGGTAAGTAATGAGAGGAAAGAAAAAAATGATGGTTAAAGAAGGAAACAAAACCTTGTGTATATAGGGGCAGGAGGGGGAGTAGGTGGGTAGGAGAAGGAAAAAAATGAGGATTAAGTCATGTCATATCCTGGTACAAGTTCTCAATGTTTAGCATAATTGTGATGTGTACATCTAATGTACCAATAAAGATTCAAAGTAAAAAAAATAAATTTTAAAAAGGAATTATGTGAGTTATAAAAGACTGCATTATCCAATCACAAGGCGAATGAGCTTTCTCAATACTAGTATTCCATTTGTTTGGCACTCAGAAGTTTTTCTACAACATAAGGAGTAAGAAAGAAATGGAAGGGGGAAATTTTTTTAAAAAACAGATTTTCGAGAAAAAACAAAGTATCTCAACTTTGTGTAAGTTCTCCAATGATTGGTTTAGATCAAATAGATCTTAATAACATTGAAATATGTATTAAATATGACCTTGAATTGCCAAGTGTATACATATTCATACAATAAATGATAAAAATATATGAATGTTTAAATTTTTTAAGGTTTATTACAGTAAAAGACACACTGCCATTAATCCCCTCTCAGCATACTCTCCCTTACTTCAGACACACTTGCCACATACTTCTTGCCACTTTCAGAAGCAGTTTTGGAGTCGTCTTTCGTGAATGTCACTTGTGCTGCCATGTCTGTCTGTCTCAGTGAAACAATTCAAAATATTTATCTCTCATGGTCGTTTTCACTTTAGGGAAAAGCCAGAAGTCACACAGTGCCAAACCCAGCGAGCAAGGTCAATGAAAAACACTCCACAACATCTCTCCTGGCCCTACCTTGCTGCTCAGTTACTTGCAGCAGCAGCATTCATCATATTTTTGATCATAATACATAAAGCACTCATGAAAGACTTTCAAAACTGCTTCTGAATATGGCAAGAAAGGTAAGATAAGTGTGTGTGAAATAAAGGAAGAGTATTTTGAGATAGATTGATGGCAGTAGATCTTTTACTTAAAATTTTTAGCTTACATCCACACCAAATCTTTATCAGTCCTTATACATATAATAGTCATATGCACAGTCATCTGAGACAGCCTGCTGTTTAATTATAGTGATGCACGTCAAGTTTCTGGCCATCCAGACCAGCCAGTTCCTAAACTAACAGTCTCTGCACTGAATTCAGGTGGTTCAGTCCTTAGTAGAGCAAGTTGACACACCAAAATGGCCTCAGAGTTGAATCACCAAAGCTTTTCCTGGGGATTCAGAAAAATGCAATAATGAAATGTCTTGTATCTTCTTTAAACATTAGCTACACTAGTGGTAACAGGTGCAGTCTTCATCTTTGCCCCAGCCTCATCCAAGCCATCAAATGGTTGGCACAGAAACAGGGATTCCTCACAAAACACTTCAAGCAAAGAAAAAAATGCCTCCTCCTCCTCCTCCTACCAAAGACATTCACTTGCTCATCCCTCAAGCCACTATAGTTCCTTACAGGGCAAAGAGACTTTACAGGAGGAATTTAGACTCTTGAAATGGAGAGATTTTCCTGGGCTCTCTGAGTAAGCTCAATGTCATCACAAGGGTCCTTGTAACTGAAGAGAGGAGGCAGAAGTGTCAGAGAAAATGTGATGACAGAAGCACAGATTGTAGTACAGGCTCCTGAGCCAAGAGTCCCTAGAGTCCTGAAACACTGAGGAAAGAGTTTCTCCCCTGGGGGCCACCTGAGCAGCTCCAGAGGAATTGAAGGTAGGTAGGGGTAGCAGAAATCAGGTTATTTAAAATCACAGTGCCTCCCTAAAGGATGGGAAATTTGTCTACTGTGTTTCCTTTTCCCATTAAAATAGTAATGTTTACGCAGAAATCTGTGAACATAGAAGAACTCTAAGTATGTCTTCAGTGGGCAAATACTTGTGCTTTCCTAAAATCATGATGTAGACAGCAGGATTAAGAGCCAGAGACCACTGGGGGTAGAAAAGTATTTTGAAACAATGGATCCAGTCCAAATGTCATGGGCCAGCTTGGATTCTAGTGAGCCTAATGGTTTTTGAAAAGTATCTGTTAGAAGTGTTCTCCGTGCCAGGCTCCGGGGTAAAAACCACAAGTAGGAATTGATCTGTTGTATTTTATAAAATCCAAATGCTGTTTTTCTGTTCTAAATACTTCTTAAAAAGAATCTGAACTATGACAGAAAGGAAGAAATCAAGACAGTATATTTTAACCTTTTCAAACCACAAAGTCACGATCTCACAATCTCTCCCTCTTCCCCTGCCCAGAGGTCAAGTAGTGCCTCCTCCCCGACCCCTAGAGAGCTCTGACTCCCAGGGAGAGGCTATTTATAATTCATCCCTTCCTGGACCACATGCGAAAATGTCTAAGAATGACCAAAGCTTTGGAACTAAGTGTGTCTTCATTCAGTTTCACTGAACTGAGAAAGAATAAGTGAAAAGAAGCAAAAGGGGTTCAAATGCTTGCCACTTTGACAGTGTTTTGAGGACAGTCTTTAATTATTCAAAACTATTCTGTTTATCTCTTCCCTCCTCCCCAGAGTAACACAGGTAGGTTGCTCTGACTGGATGAGAAAGTCCTTTCTCCTCCAAAAGGGACTATAAAGTTCAGTGGTTTCCTAAGCCCGAAAGTTTCTTTAACACTGGCTTCACATGAATTTCCAACTATCTGTAAGATCTAGAGTAGACCAAAAGGTTCCAGTAGGTACATGTGACAGCAGCCTTGGAACGTTTGTGAGCAAATAATCTTGGAGTTAAGGGGAACTTAAAGCACATAAGCCCCTGCTGAGTTCTATGGCATGTCTAGAAAATCATATGCATGCTTTCTGGCCACTGATGGGTGGAATGACACCATCCAGGGCAAAGCTGGCCCCTGCTTGCAGCAATCCCTATGGCAGCTTTGAAGAGAAGTAGCATCTGTGAAAAGCCTTCCTGCTGAGGGCCTCAGAGAGGGGCTGGAGTCTGATGGCTCACTGGGCCACAACTTCAGTAAGAAACACCTTGCGGACTGGTTTAGCACCATTCTGGCTGTCTGTATGACTGACTCACTGATGAGGGAAGACCAACCT